>QNQO01004493.1:0-24735 GCA_003290165.1 Berberis thunbergii | reverse complement strand
ACAATACCTTAGTGGGTCTCATTTATCATGTCATTTTAAAAGTCAGCCCACTCGCTTCATTGTTAGGGGATTTAGTGATTACCCTTATATTTGATGTCACATCTATACTCTAATATAAGAAAGTTATTTTTCAATCTCTTATATGATGATAATTTTCGCAGCAGTCACAGACAGCACGCTGATCTCGTCCGTCCCGAACCCGTTTGGGATGGGAGAGGTCGGGATTCCCATCCGTCCCGTCCCGATCCCGTATGAACGAGATGGGATAGGGATGGTATATCTCGTCCATCCCGTCCCGTGCCCACCCCTACCACAAATTATCCCTTTTGCTTATCAGACAGTTGAGAAACATGTTACTGTACTGACAATTACATTTAATATGTTTACTATGGTAGTGTGTGCGGTCAGGGGCACAGAGCCAGGATTGCAGATAAAGAGGGCAAAAAAAAATCATAGATAATTTAATTCTTAAAATAAATAGATAAACATGTTTAAAGCAAAGTTTCGAAAATTAGTACAAGAGAAATATAATTAATGAGTCAAGGTCGATGCACATTGAATTTTGTTCGAAGTTCTGACAATTACATTTTAATATGTTATTATGTTAGTGTTGTGTGGTCAGGGGCACAGAGCCAGGATTGCAGACAAAGAGGGCAAAAAAATAAATCATAGATAATTTAATTCTTAAAATAAATAGATAAACATGTTTAAAACAAAGTTTCAAAATTAGTACAAGAGAAATAAATTAATGAGTCAAGGTCGATGCACATTGAATTTTGTTCGAAGTTCTGACAATTACATTTTAATATGTTTACTATGTTAGTGTGTGTGGTCAGGGGCACAGAGCCAGATTGCAGACAAAGAGGGCAAAAAAATAAATCATAGATAATTGAATTCTTAAAATAAATAGATAAACATGTTTAAAGCAAGTTTCAAAATTAGTACAAGAGAAATATAATAATGAGTCAAGGTCGATGTACATTGAATTTTGTTCAAAGTTGTATGCAATTTCTCATATTCTAGTAATGTTGCATAATCTCCTCATCATTTACTCCTTAACATTTGTGGTTTCGGTTGCACAAACATTCCCAATATCTTTTTGAATCTTCGGTAATATTAATTTGACATTTCCAAAACATTTATCCAAAGTTACCCTCTTGATGTCTTTATTGTGGTAACCAAGAAAATGTAACATTTCCAAGAAATTTCCTCGGTTGTTTAAATCACAAGATTCATCTTGACCACGAAACGCTAATCATTATCGGAGTAAGATCAAACACAAACAATAAAAGCATTTAGACGAACCTTGTAATCACTTTGAGCTTCATTTGTTTGCGTATTCACAACGGTTCAAAATGTTGTTATTGATTCATTAAAGCTTCACAATTACTCAAGCTTGATTGTGAACATTGTTTGGCCCTCCAACATGGTTTTAACTTATCATTTTTTCTTCAATCGGTAAATCTCCTAACGGCAAAAACATCACAACTACCCACATGTCTTTACTCTCAAATCTGAAAAGGTAGCAACACAAGCAATGCAGCTTCTTTATATTTGCTATACTCTAATCATGTAGGAAATTTGTCAAACCAATAAGGATTGAAATGTCGTAACACTTTCCTTGTTATGTTTGCTAAAATTATGTGCCCAGGTTTACAAAGACTTTTTTGCAGTTATGTTCTTTGAATTTCATCCCTTATGTTGGGATGATACTCTTTGATTGACTTACATAATCTAGGACCTGGAAAAAGAGTTTTTGGATCGACTAAATCTCAATACAACTCCTTTTAGACTAGAAAGCTCTATCCATCACTCGTCATCTACCACAAGTGCACAACTAGCCAATTACACAAACTATACAACAAACAATCCCAATTCATCATATATCCAGACTTCAATTATTTTCCAAACAAACTCCATTATGGAATTGCACACCACAATTTCATGGAAATTGAAAATTGAGACATACCTCATATCCCGAAGCTGAATACATGGATAAATAAAGATATAGGTCAGAGGTTTGACCTGAGGAAAAATTTAGAAATGCAAGCAAATTGAAATCAATGAAATGCTGCCCTAGACTCCCAAATTATCAATCTGTGATGTAAATCATTAAATGAATCTAAAATAGTTTAACTTAAGACTGTAAATCTAAAATATGTAACTAAGTTAACTCACGAAGTCGAAGTCGGAGTCAGTGGTGAGAACTGAAACGCCGCCATGCTAGAGGACACTGACTAGACATCGGAAGGATAGACTGAAATGAGTCTCGAAGTCAAATGAGAGATTGAGAGGAGTAGATCCGGTAGAAGAATGGAGCCTGAAAGAGGCGTGGTTTGGTCACGACTCACGTGGACTGGTAGAGGGTTTGGAACCTGGAGGTGTTGTATTTTATGAATCGTCTTTCAATATTTTTGTATTTTGTAGCGAGAGTCAAGAGACATAGGACATAGGAGGGGCCAACCTAAAATTTTAAAGGGAACAATATCGAAAATATGAGTAACTTAGTGGAAAGCATAAATCTGCCTTGCTACTAGACAAAATCAACTGTTTCAATAACTGACGAACTTAATTTGTGGGTGAATAACGCTCCACCAAAGACAAACTTCTTTTGAAATTTCTAAGTAGGTGAAATAAAATAGGGTCCAAATATGTGTCCCGATCTCGACCCCTTTTCAAAACCCTGCTCCCCCCCCCCCCCCCACCTTTCCGTCAGTTGGACTATGCTATCTACTTTTCTTTCTTTTTTTGGAAAGTGAGCTGGGGTTTTTAGGATCCCCGAACCTTATATTAATAATAAAATATTATGATAAAGTTTACAATCGCTCATACGTTCACGTCGTTTCATCATCTACAAAACAATAAACTTGCTTCAAAGCTTCAACAAAGAACTAATTAGTTCTAGATTCACCGTCTCCAAGTTAGGGAGTAACTTGCAAAGTGTTCTGTTACTAAAGTGGTTGCATGATAGATCTGCCATAACTTTTCTTCCTTGTAATTACCAATCAATCCTTTAAGCACTCTCATGACCTGATTGATTTCTAATGTGGGCCCAGGATGTATGAGAAGTCGTCGTAAAGAATCGAAATACAATGAATCATGATATAGAAACCATTGAATGCTAGCACTAATTTAGCATCCCTACAAGGTTTTAATAAGCATTTGCATTCTACCTGTATTATCATCATCAATTACCTGAATTTAGGATTTGTCTTCTTGCTTCGAGAAGACCTTCGAAGAACATATTCCGTGGGAGGTTGTATTGTGGTAACCTCGTGTTCTTCTTCAATAGTGTTTTGCCCCACCTTTGCTGCTTTCGCTTCAACTATAAGCTTTTAATTTCGGTGACCAATGCATCCCTGCCTATTCTTGGCAATTTCTGAATTCAAAACATTGATGGTTTGGGGTGTTAGCCAGTCCATGGGCGCTGTTGGAGAGTTCTTGTGATCTTCCCCTTGTCTTCCATCAGTCATCTCTCGTCCTACTTCAGGAGATGTAGAAGCTGATTTTGAGGTTGCATCAACTCTTCACTGCATCTTTCCTGATTGGGGCACTTCAAAAAAGTATCGTTGTGCCCATTTCTATCATGTCCCCTGATAACAACAATGTAGTTTCAGCATTAGGAGGTAAGTTCCTAAGATAGGAGAATCAACAACATCATTATCAACACTCTAATCAAGCACCGCAAACCTATTGCCTTCTATCAGTCTGCCATGTTGTCTAACATTACTGGGTTCATTCTTGTTTGTATCTGTCATGCTTCTAGTCATAGCCGTATTGTTGTCATTTGCCGCATCGGTAGTATTGTTGTGAATTGCTTGGGTTCCATGAGTACGAGCCTTTTGAGCATGTTTTCCATACACTTGTGTCCACTCATTAGCATTTTTTTTATTGAGTTGATTATTTCCCACTGCTTTCCAAATCTTCTGGACAGGTTTAATTGTGGGTTTATTCTAGAACATGTGAGTAGTGTGCCCAAAACCAGCACAAACCTTGCACTTAACAGGGATCCATGCATATTCCACGTCTATTGTGCACATCATGTCTTCATTCACTAGCACCGGAGACGTTTTTTGGAAACTGGCTATTCAAGTCTACCTCGACACACACTCTAGCATAGGACAACCTCGATTTCTCTTCTGTTGTTTTATCAAACATTATGGGAATACCGACTGCGCTTGCATTTGTTGTATACTATTGGGTTCCATAAGAAAAGTGGAATTTTCTTCAAGGTCACCCAAATAGGACTGTGGGTGAGTATTTCCTCTTCCTCATCCATATTGGGAGACCATCTACGCAGGATGAATAACCTGCTCGCAATATGGAGCGGTCCCAATTTCAAGAGCTTTGCACCTGCTGCCTCATTCTTGAAAATAAATACAAAGTTCTTTTCTCCATGGATATTCATAATAAACTCCTTTGTGCCCCCAAACACGCATCAAGTAATCTTTGACGAAGTGATATGCCAGGCGCTTGCCTACAAACCTCCCTATAAGCAATCGTTCACACTCCTCAATGCTGTTGGTAAAGTCATTAGTGTTGACTTTAACAACTGTCTTACATTCAACATACTAGGTTTGCATGTATTGGAGCTTCGTGGTCCTGGCGAACTTGCTCTTTTGTAATTTTTCAGCCCAGTTCATAACATGCTTTCCTTTGTTAGCATGTGTGATCTCTTTGGTATCCATGGTTTTTCCCAGTCTGAACATCTTCACAAGACACAATCCCCTTGCGCAGCCACTGCGCCACTGCTTATACTCCGTTTGCTCACCTTGCTTTTGTTGTTTGTTGAGATATCACCACGATAGGAGGCGTTTCCAATATCACATCATCTTCGTGACTCAACCTAGGATTTCGAGTCAGGTCCCCTCTTGCCAATAAGTGCTTCTCCACGAGGGGGTGTGGGAGAGACACTGTTAGTTGTGAGTAACATTCACCATCCAGAATCAATCAATGGCTTGTAGATCATTGGTGAACAGAGCCTCACATTAACTCGAATCTACTGTAGCAACAGTAGATCGAGGGAACTGTAGAGGAATCAGTAAAATCGCCGCTCTCCCCCAAACCCTAGTTGCAAAACCCTTTTGAAAACCCCATATTTTCAAAACCCTAGTTGCAAAACCCTTTTCGTCATGTAGAAAATCCCATATTTTCAAAACTATGAGAATGTTTGAATAATCAAAGTTCCATTGATCCTTTCTAATAGTACTTTTAATATCGGCCTATCCAAAATCTATGAAACGCTAAATACCAGCCTTATTGCTATCCCTACTCTCAAAGGTGGATGTCACTTTGTCAAATAAGGTGTAGGTCAGATGGTTCTTTTCGCACCACCTCACATTTATGTACAATCCCAAATTTATTTGTTTCTTTTAAGTATTATCTAGCTATGGTTTAGGTTGTCCATCTCTATGTAAATTTTAATTTTTTCTTAGTGAGCAACAAATCATTCACTCAACTTGGATGATATCTAAGGTCTCCCAAGATTTGTCGATCAATGGTGAAAAGTAGTCTTAATGGTTGTATTTTTAATAAGTGAAATTCTAGACAGCCTGAGTTTGCTCTCCCCCCCCCCCCCCCCCCCCCCCCCCCCCTTCTTGAAAACAACCCTGTAGTAATAACTCTTTTGATAAAGCTATATAATTAAAAGTTAATTGTTTTGCTGACTTTATTGTAATTTATATTTTTAATTCAAGTTTCCCGAAATATATAACAGCAATAAGACAAACTCATATCAATGGACAAAGCTGGTTATCCAATCAAATCAAGCAAAAATAATCTTTGATTTGCTACATATACCTTGATTAGTGACATAGTTTAGCGAATTCGAAAGGTTCACAATGGCAGAGTTTGTATTTGTGTTGCTGATAACATCATTTGTACTGGTGATTTTCTTTGGGCCTTGAAAGCCTTCTATGATTTGTGGTGGAAACCCATGAAGCTGCAAAGGTACCTAAGAGAGCAAGGATAAGGGGTGACCCTTACAAGTTTCTCTACGGAAACATCAAAGAGAACATGGCTGCAACAAAGAAAGCTCTGTCCAAGCCGATGGAACGTTCCCCATCGAATTGTGCCACGAATCCTTCCTTTTATCAATGAGTTAGTTCAGAAATACGGTAGGGACTGTTGTTGTTGATTATTTTTTCCATAGTTTCTGTGTGGTTGTATTCAAAATATTCTACGAAGGTTTCCCAATGATTTCTAAATTAAGAATATTGCTTTTGTTGGCTTTTGTAAGTGGTTCATGCTCGTAAGTCTTCAGTTGATTGAAAAATGCAGGTAAAACCTCTCTCTTTATTGGCATGGAACAAGTCCCTGCGTACAAGTTATGGACCTTGATATTGTAAGGATATTTTATTCTAACAAGTCAGGTCACTTCGCGAAAGCAAGAGTTAGTCCGCTAGGTTAAATTTTAATGTCCGGGGTTGTAATCTATGAAGGGGAAAAGCGATCAAGCACAGAAGACTAATCAACCCAGCTTTCCATCTAGAGAAGTTGAAGGTTGTTCTCTTTACGTTCAACACAATTTCATCAGCATAAAATGATGCTAATGTTCAATTGGTTATTTTTTCGGTGTTTGCTGTAGATGACGTTACCCAGCATCTTACATTAGCTGTAGCGAGATGGTAAGCAAATGGCAGGAGTTGTCTCTGAAGGATCCAAAGAGTTGGATGTGTGGCCATATTCAGGACTTAACTGGAGATGTTATCTCCAGAGCAGCATTTGGAAGTAGCTTCAAAGAAGGAAACGGATATTTAGACTTCAGACCGAACAAGCACAGATTGTGGCAAGAGCTGCTCAACCGCTATATATCCCAGGTTCCGGGTATATATGGATCGATGCAGGCTGATTAATAAATCAAATTGCTTTAAAAGGTCCCTAGATAAGGACTTTGTAAACTGGACTAATAATTTAATAACTGCTTTTGAAGCTTCTTGCCCACGAAAGCAAACAAACGAATGAAGGAAATTTATACAGAAGTGAGAATTTTGCTATGTGATATAATTCACAAGAGAGAGATGCTTATGAAAACAGGGGAAGCAATCACAGACGACTTATTGGGATTGCTAATGGAATCTAATTTCAAGGAAATTGCAAGTAATAAGAACTCTAAGAATGCTGGGATGACTTTTTGATGGAAGTTATTGAGGAGTGTAGACTATTCTACTTTGCTGGGCAAGAAAACAACTGCAACATTACTTGTTTGGACAATGATTGTGTTAAGCATGCACCCAGAATGGCAAGCCCAGGCAAGGGATGAGGTCTTACAAGCCTTTGGGAAAAGAAACCAGATTTTGATGAGCTAAGCCAACCTCAAAGTTGTAAGTATTTTTTATATTTTAATCACGACCGATCCTAGCTAGGGCAGAAAGTTTTGATTAATTCATTATAAACCTTCAATGCGCAGTTGACATGATTTTATATGAGGTCCTCCGATTATATTCTTCGGGTGTCTTTCTGAAACGTGTTACTGTTAGCCAACAAGACTAGGGGAAGTGTGTCTTCCAATAGGAGTACAAGTTTTAATACCCAACACTTCTCATTCACCATGATCGTGAGCTTTGGGGTGCTGATGCTGATGAATTCAATCCCGAAAAAGATTTTCTGAAGGAGTTCTAATGTAACAAAGAATCAAATGAAGTACTTTCCGTTTGGCTGGGGTCCTCCGATAACGTGCATAGGGCAGAAACTTTGCCATGATAGAAGCAAAACTTGCTATAGCTATGATATTACAACTTTTCTCGTTTGAGCTCTCAAACCACTTATGTCCATGCTCCTTGTAATATCATAACTCTTCAACCTCAATATGGTGCTCAACTTATCTTGCATAAACTCTAATGCGATAGTAATGATCCCGAAATAATGTATGCTGTTTTAAGATTACAGAATATTTCATCAGATATGTAAATATCACCAGATATTGTAATGGAGTTTTCTTACTTGAAAGTGTCATTGGACAAAACTATATGATCTATCTAAATAAACCTATTGTCTCAAATCTATATTACTAATTTTCTTGCTGAGGAAAACTATATGGAAGCCCGAAGCCACTTAGCAAAAATAAACAAATATGGTCAGACTGAAATGTGATTGTTCTTGTTAAATAATTCAGTAGGTCACATGGGTCTCTCACGCCTTCGCTTTTATGTGCATTCCCCAAATTAAAACAAGGTACGTAAGACAAACTTGTATTTTAAACAAAGATGGTTAAGGATTTGTTTCAACCAAGATGAATCTATGATTAATGTATAATGCATTTGGTTATTATTCATTCCGCGTTTTATATGGTTCAATATTTTTAAACACTGTGGTATGACGCAATTGCAGACAGAGATAAGTTCAGTGCTTTGGCATGAAAACCTTCTACTGGGTCTTCTGGAAAGGTACCTTAAGGAGCAACGGAATAAGGGGTAGCCATTACATTAAAGAGAATGTGAGCGCAACACAGAGAGCTCGATCCAAGCCCTTGAAGTTTTCACATCGGATTTTGCCATGTCTCATCCTTTCCTTAATCAGACATTCTCCGCTAGCTCGTTCCTTAATTTGAATCATAACAATTTCTGGATCTCTACGAATATAACAGGTCCCTCATGGAATTTCGCCTAGGGTCCATATCTTTTAGAGCCAGCACTGAGTACAGCATACAAGATGGGGTCTGTACATCTAATCTGTCCTAATCACCACGTATGTTGGCTATATTTTGTTCAGTTTGCTACAATGTAAAGTGATTTTGTTTAGGATTTCCTATCTTTTAGGTATAGAACTTTTACTGATATGATTAACTCATCATCTTGATCTAGCTAGCTATTAATTCATTTCTCAAGCATCCCAAGTTCTTTATTTTTATCTTCTAAAACTAATAACGTGATGCTAACATTTTTGTTATTATTGCCAGTGTTTGCTATAGATGATTACCAGCATTTTATACTAGCTAGTCGTGTCAGGATCGTAAGCAAATGGCCAAAAATGGTCTCAAAAGAGTTGAAAGAAAATGATCTTTGGCCACACCTCCAGACTTAACTGTGTGGAAGAACATATGACGTAAATGTGTGGCAAAGAGAAAGAAAGTTTGTTTATTTTTGTTTCGCATAGTTAAAAATATCGTAAGTGTTTTCTTAGTTGTCGAATTTTGTAGCCTTAATGAGGTTCTTTGAGGCATGTACTTAATTTGTAGGGCAACAGTCGACATCGACTTTAATAATATAGACGATGATTGTATTGGGAATGCATCCTGAATGGGTATGCTCCTGAATGCCAAGTCAAGCAGGGATGAGGTCTTACAAACCTTTTGGAAAAGAAAAAAAAACAGGTTTGATGGACCACACAACCTAAAAGTTGCAAGTCTTGCTCTTAAAACTAAGCACACACTTATTTTACCAAGTACAAAGGTTTGATTAATTGGCTTAAATGCAAGTGACCATGATTTCTATCTGGGGTTATTTATAAAACTACTCCTCAAATGGATCTAGATTATCAATCCAAGAGAGAACCTAATTAATTACAGTCGTATTTGATCCCTGTTCAATGAAACTCCGCGCCTTCCTTTCCTTAATCAGATGTTTCTGAAATATGGTAAGGGTTGTTGTTGACGATTATTTTCTTACAAAAACAATGCAAATTCAGCTGCAAATAGAGAAGCTAGCTATAACTGTAGTCTATAGGTTTCTTACTTTTTAATAAGCTAATACCAAAATAATTTTTTTTCCTTTTTCCTTTTTGTATCTCTATTATAAATTTTCATTTGGTATGTTTTAACGAATTCCATTAAAATACAAAAGCAGTGCATTAAAGCCTATTCATGGAATTGCCAAACCCCGTTACCCTCTGATTCCACAGGGTCGAGAAATCTAACTCTATCTCAGTATCAATACAAGTATCCAAAAATTGTAACAGGCATCAAGACAATTGGACAAACATGTTATCGATCATTTTCAAGCAAGAGGAATCTTTGATTAATATATATCAGTTAACCTGCTTGTTGCACAGCTGAAGCTTAACAAGATCAACAATGGGGGAGATTGTATTGTTATTGCTGGTATCATCCTCTGTACTGGTGATTCTTTGCCTTGAAGCGGTCTATGGGTTTTGTTGAAACCCATGAACTGCAAAGGCACCCTAAGAGAGCAAGGGATAAGGGTGACCTACAAGTTTCTCTACGGAAACCTCCAAAGAGAACATTGCTGCACCAAGAAAGCTCATCTAAGTCACATGAACTTTCACATCGAATTGTCCACGTGTCCTCCCTTTTATTAACCAGACGGTTCAAAATATGGTAAGGCTTGTTGTTCTTAAAATTTTTTTCATAGCTTCTCAATGGTTGTAATCAATATATTCTCCGGCAGTGTGCTACATAATATTTGTGATGGTTTATGTGGATTTCTAATGAATATTGTTTCATGGCTGATCATTTGTTTCATGTTTTCTAACAAACTAATCATTGGTTGATTGTAAAATCCAGGTAAATTACTGTCACTTGGAATGGACCAACTCCATGTGTACAAGTTTTGGACCTTGATCTTGCAAGGGATATTTTATCTAACAAGTCAGGTCACTTTTTTAATCAAGAGTGCCGCTAGGCAAGGTTTAATAACTGGACTTGTAAGCTATGAAGGAGAAAATCAGTTAAACACAGAAGGATAATCAACCCAGCTTTCCATCTAGAGAAATTGAAGGTTGTGCTATTTTACATTCAACAGAATTTCACTTGCACAAAATGTTGCTAATGTGCTATTGATTATTATCTTCGGTGTTTGTTACAGATGATGTTACCAGCAATTTATACTAGTTGTAATGAGATGGTAGGCAAATGGCAGAAATTGATTTCGAAAGAGTCCAAAGAAATTGATGTGTGGCCTGAACTCCAGAACTTAACTGGAGATGTTATCTCTAGAGCAGCATTTGGAAGTAGCTACGAAGAAGGTAGACATATTTTTAAACTCCAGACTGAACAAGCTAAGCTTGTGACAAAGGCTATTCAATCGGGGGTTTTCCCTGGTTCCAGGTATGCATTGATTAAGCCTGCTTAAATTAGGACTTAAATACAAGAAATTAAGACTTGTTCAACTGCACTAATCGCTTTACACTGTTTTTGAAGTTTTTTACCTACAAAAACAAACAGACGAATGAAAGAAATTTATAGAGAAGTGAAAACTCTTCTTTTTGATATCATACAAAAGAGAGAGAAGCTTATAAAAACGGGAGAAGCTAACACAGACGACTTATTGGGATTGCTAATGGAATTCTAATTTCAAGGAATTACAAATAATACGAGCTCTAAGAATGTCGGGATGGACTATTGATGAAGTCATTGAGGAGTGCAAACTATTTTATTTGCGGGGCAGAAACAGCTGCCACGTTACTTGTCTGGAGGCAATGATGTGTTAAGCATGCACCCAGAATGCAAGCCCAAGCAAGGGATGAAGTCCTAAAAGTCTTTGGGGAAAGAAAACCCGATTTGACAACAAACCACCTGAAAGTTGTAAGTGATCTTCAAGGAATTTAATCACAGTACTAGATCTAGGTAGGGATAAAGTTTAAGTTTAATTCATTATAAATCTTCAATGCAGGTGACCATGATTTATATGAGGTCCTTCGGTTATATTCTTCGGCTATCTTTCTGAACGTGTTACTAATAAGGGCAACAAAACTAGAGAAGTATATCTCCCACCAGGTGTAGAGGTTTTAATACCAACTCTTCTCATTCACCACGATCATCTGAGCTTTGGGTGATATGCTGAAGAATTCAATCCGAACAGATTTTCTGAAGGAATTTCAAATGCTACAAAGAATCAAATGGCATACCATCCATTTGGTTGGGGTCCTCGAATGTGCATAGGCCAGAACTTTGCAATGATAGAAGCAAAACTAGCTCTGGTTATGATTTTGCAACGTTTCTCATTTGAGCTTTCAACGACTTATGCTCATGCTCCTTGGACACTCATAACACTTCAACCCCAATATGGTGCTCAAGTTATCTTACATAAACTCTAATATGGGAATAATCACAACATAATGTATGTTGCTTTTAAGATACATAAACTCTTATTTTTCAGAATCTAAAGCTCGCTCCAATCATTTTTTATTTATTTTATTTGGAAGGCAAGCTGGATTTTAACAAGTTCTCGTAACTATCTCAAAAATAACATATGCCCCGGGCATGGTTCCAACCCTGGACACGTGGTTCTATCTGCCACAACTCTACCAACTAGTTGGTGCCCCATTGGATCTCCAATCATTTTAATATCCCTACATTTTGTCATTTTGTTCTTTTGAAAATGAATCTTCTCTACCTGATTAATTGCCATCTACTCATAAAGCTTAAGCTGACAAAAAAAAGGCAAATCTAGAAAAAGTCAGTGATCAGCGTCTATGGAAGCCCCGTATCAAATTTTTTTTTAATAATAATTAACTCCGTATTTTTCTGGGTGAGAACCAAATCTCCTAAGGGTATGATTTGATTTGTTACAATTTTCTTGCTTAGGTGGAAACTTCAAAATAATCACTCAATCGATGCACTCCCATGTAACAAAATCACACGCTGCGACTTCCTAATTTTACAAGGAATTTGGAAGTGGTTCTGAAGAAGGGTGACTTATATTCAAACTTCAGACTAAAGAAGCTGAGCTTTCTATTCAGGTTACCCAGTACATTACAATTCCCAGGATCTAGGCCTACATGAATTAGTTAGATGTGCTTGTTCTTATTAATTATTATAGTGTCCACCAACTATAGTTCAGTTGGTCGAATCCACTCTCTTTGTGAGAGGTCTCGGGTTCGAGACTTACAAGTTAGGATTTTGAGTTTTTTGCCCGATTATTAGGAGCACATTTGCTCCGTCGTTGATAAACTTTTGGATATTAAATGCAGCATCTTAGATGGACTAGACTGGAGCGAAGCAAAAGCAAGTCTTCATGCAAGGTGGAGGCGATGGAGTGGCCTTCATGCATGGATTAATAAATAAAAAGTCAACGACCCAAATAAAAAAAAATTAATAATAATTAATATTGTAGGTCAGATGGGTCTTTCGAACCTCCACATCCCCAAAGTAGAACATGTAAGACAAACTTGTATTTTAAACAGGATTTGGTTCAACTAAGACGAGTCTTTGATTACTATATAACTTATTTGGTAAATTATTTAATTTCTCATTTATATGGTTCAATAGTTATTTCACATTGTGGTATGACTCAGTTGCAGACATGATTTTATAACATTCTCATTTGAGCTATCAGCTGCACATGCATGTCCATGCTCTTCATACTGTTTGTAAATTTTCCATTTTTGTTTCAAAACTTTCAAGTTAGAAAAGACCAAGGCATGCATTAAATCTCATGTATAAATTCTAAGTTCTCCTTAAATTATAACAGGCAACAAGACAATAGGACAGAGCTGGTTATCCATTTCATTTCAAGCATCAGGATCATTTGATTACTATATAACGCTTGTTTGGTTATAGAGGTTAGCAGACAGTGACAGAGCCACATACAGACATGGGGCAGTTGCCACCCAAAAAATTTTGAAATCAGATTTAGTATAGTGAATTGTGGGTAATTGTGGTATATTTAACTAATTGCCTCACCGAATTTTGCTATTTTTTTCTTGCCCCCTCCACTTTGCCCCCCTTTGTGAGCATCCTGGCTCCGCCACTGTTAGCAGAGTTGAAAGGTAGATAGGTCCAAAATGGGAGAGATTGTGTTGTTCTTGCTGATAACATCACTTGTACTGGTGATTCTTTGATCTGGGAAGTTTTCTATGCCTTCTTGTGGAAACCATGAAGCTGCAAAGGTACCTAAGAGAGCAAGGGATAAGGGGATGAGCCTTACAAGTTTCTCTATGGAAACCTCAAAGAGAATATTGATGCATCAAGAAAGCTCAATCTAAGCCCTTGGAACTTTCACATCGAATTGTGTCACATGTCCTCCCTTTTATCAGTGAGACAGTTCAGAAATACGGTAACACTCATTATTTTTCATAATTTCTCTGTTGCTGTAATCAAATATATACTTGGTGTCGTGGCTACAAATAATTTGGCAATGGTTTATGTTAATTTTTAAGAAGATTGTTTTGTAGAATTATAACCAAGGATGCACTGACTCTCTGGAAAACCTTCGTATCTCGCGTCAAATGCGTGTCGGACACGGATTCGCGCCCGACACGCGCTGGACACGTATTGGACACGGGTCAACGATCAAAATTCAATTACTGGTTTGGACACGATCTGGATACGGTCCAGACTCAGTCAAACACGGTCCAGACATGGTCAAAATTCGTTGACTGTAAATTTTGCAAATAAATCAGATGATCGATCGATCCTTCCTCCTACAAAGGCAAACCCTAACTCCCACAAACCCACACAGAGAACAGAGAATCGATCGAGAGACGGAGGTAGAGATCGAGAGACGGAGGTAGAGAGAACTCAAACAGAGAATCGATCGATCATTTCGACTGACACGAAGAGATCGATTTCGACAGAGAGGAGAAATCGGTTTCGACAGAGAGGGATAGATCGATCGACAGGATCTATGGCGTCCTCATCAACACCAGGTACCTTCGATCGATCGATTTCATTTGTTTTTTTTTTCTGTGATTTCTGCTATTTTCTCTGTTTTTTGCTGTTTTTTTCCTCCGATTCTTGAGATCGATCGATCCTGCGATTTCTGAGATCGATCGATACCTGAGACCGATCGATTCCTGAGATTGATTTCTGAGATCGATCGATCCTGCCATTTCGTTTGTTTTTTGTTTTCCTGCCATTCCTTTTTTTGCTGCGATTTCCTTTTTTTGTATTCCGTTTCCTCTTCTCTTTTTTTTTCTGCGATTCCTGTTTTTTCTCTTTTCTTTCTCTGCATATATAAGAAAGCATGCATAAAATACTTCAAATACCCCATATTTGAGCTTACACCCATTGGCTGAAAAGTTTGAAAACTAAAGAAGAAACTAAAATTAGTTTTAGGCCGAGTAACTGGAGATGATCTTTGGAAGCATGTGACCGTAATAAGAAGACCAAGTGAAGGTGGGAGAAACCTTAGATGGCGGTGTAACTTTTGTCAAAAAGAGTATACGAGATCTCTTACTAGATTGAAGGTCGCTAGTTAATGAAGAAGAAGAGATGTAGCCGCCTCGCTGGTGAGTTTTTGAAATTATCAATTTACATTTTATTTACATTATCAAGTTAATGAAATTATATTGCTTATGCTTTATGAGTATGACTTGAGCAGTTGAGTTTGACTTTTATGATGCATTTGTAAATTTGAATGTTTTATTGATATGTTTGGATTGTTTAATAGTATTATTAATTTATTTATGATTTTATGTTCTTATGAGTTACAAAAAAATATATTAAAAAATTAAGTTTCACCGTGTCGCCGAGTCCTATTTTTTTGAAAATTGCAGAGTCGCCGTGTTGTATCCGAGACCGAGTCCAAGTCCGTGCATCCTTGATTATAACTTTTTAATGTTCTAACAAAATAATCTGAGGTTGATTGTTGTAAAATACAGGTAACTAACTGTCAAGGCATGGACCAAGTCCCTGCGTACAGATTATGGACCTTGATCTTGCAAGAGATATTTTATCCAATAAGTGTAACCACTTTTCTAGATCAAGATTAAGCCCGCTAGCCTAGTTTTTAATAGGCGGACTTTTAAGCTATAAAGGAGAAAAATCGGTTAAACATAGAAGGATAATCAACCCTGCTTTCCATCTAGATAAGTTGAAGGTTCTTCTCTTTTACACTTGACAGAATTTCACCTGAATAAAATTATGCTAATATGCTATTGATTATCATCTTTGGTGTTTTGTCACAGATGATGCTACCAGCATTTTATACAAGTTGTAGTGAGATGATAGGCAAATGGCAGAAATTGATCTTGGAAGAGTCAAAGAAATTGATGTGTGGCCACTGGCCGCAGTTCCAGAACTTAACTGGAGATATTATCTCTAGAGCAGCATTTGTTAACATTGATGCAGTCCATCGAAATCTTGTTTTCTTTTATTTCATTATAAACCTTAAATGCAGGTGACGATGATTTTATAAACCTTAAAGTTTTAGACCTCATCTGGCCCAAGCAAGTTGTAAGTTTTTCTTGTATTTTAATCACACTAGATCTAGTTGGTCAGAAAGTTTGGTTTAATTCATTATAAACCTTAAATGCAGGTGACGATGATTTTATATGAGGTCCTTCGATTGTATTCTTCTGCTATATTTCTGAAATGTATTACTAATAAGGCAACAAAACTAGGAGAAGTATGCCTTCCACTAGGAGTACAAGTTATAATACCAACACATTCATTCAGCACAATCATGAGATTTGGGGCGATGATTTTTTTTATGCTGAAGAATTCAACCCGAACAGATTTTCTGATGGAGTTCCAAATGCTACAAAGAGTCAAATTGGTGTACCTTCCATTCTGTTGGGGTCCTCGAATGTGCATAGGCCAGAACTTCGCAATGATGGAAGCAAAACCAGCTCTAGTTATGATTTTGCAACATTTCTCTTTTGAGTTTTCAACACCTTATGTTCATGCTCCTTGGACGATCATAACTCTTCAACCCCAATATGGTGCTCAAGTTATCTTGTATAAACTCTAAAGTGGTAATATGATCACAACATAGTGTATGTGTTTTTAAGATTACAGAATATATCACAATATAATGGTGATTTCTGGATTGAAAGAGTCATTGGACAAAAGTATATAGAACTCTCTACACAAATAAATTGTCTCAAATACATATTACTCAATGCTTTTGGTTATAATGACATATAACCAAGATTTGAAGTTTTAATAGGTCTGGATTTCGGAATCTAAAGCCCTCTCCAATTAGTCTAATTGCTACATTATATCATTTTCTTTATTCTGAAACGAATCTTCTCTATGGCTAATGAATTGTCATATGCTCTAAAATTTTAAGTTGATCAAAGAAGGCAAATCTAGCGGAAATCATGTAGTCAACGTCTATGGATAACCCTTGGCAGAAAATGCCTCAGTGAGCCTGCTAGGGGATAATCGGTCCTTCAAAGGTACATATCTTTGGGAATCAAAATATGATGAGGTTATTCTGTTACTCTTTTCTTGCAGATGTGGAAACTTCAAAAAAAAAAAAAAAAAAAAAAAACCCAATAGATGCATTCACAAATGTAACAAAATAACACTCCACTTCCTACTTTCAGCAAGGCATTTGAACTAGTTATGAAGAAGGGAGATATATATTCAACCTGAGCTTGTTATTCAGGTTCCTAAAAACTTTGTTGGGATTCCTAATAGAAATTTCTGAAGGAGTTACATCATACACGAGAGAGAGAAGCTTACGACAGCAGGGGAAGCTAACTCAGACAACCTATTCGGATTGCTAATTAATGGAATCCAATTTCAAAGAAACTCAAGGTAATAAGGACTTTGCAAATGTTGGGATGAGTATTGATGAGGTTATTGAGTGCAAAGTATTCTACTTTGCATTGCAAGAGACTACTTCAACCTTAATTGTTTGGAAGATGATTGTGCTAAGTATGCACCCAAATCGGCAAATCCTGAAAAGGGCTGAGGTTCTTCAAGCCTTTCGGAAAAGAAGACTAGATTTTGATGGACTAGATAAACTAAAAGTTGTAACTTAATTATATTCTTATTGTACACATGGTTTACCTAGATTACATACATAGATTTTTAATTAATTCATTACGAACCTTCTTCAATAGAGGTGACCATGGTTTTATATGAAGTCATTTGGTAAAATCCTTCGGTTTGCATTCTCAAATATTTTAAGAAGGCACTACTACCTTGCATCACCAAATCCTCTTTCACACATCATCATTGAGTTTTTTTTTTTTTTTACTTTCTCACACCGCATATATAAACAAAAACAATCTATTTTTTCTCCTCACCGTTCAAATCGACAATGATTTTTTCCTCCCCATTCGAAATCACATCTTCCAAATATCTTCAAAATCTCTCCCCACACTCAAATCTCCTCTCGCTCCCTTGAAAACTCTCAAAATTCCTTCAAAGTCGAAATTCTTAAACACAAATTCAATAAATATGCATAACTAACATAACAGATAAACTCAAAACGAAAAAAAATGCAAAACAGGGTACTTTCGACTAATTTAAAACCCTCAATTGAGACGATTCTCAAGCTCATTAAAATACAAAAATTGTATTACTATGCGTTATCTAATAAACACAACTTGAATCACTTGAAAATGTTTTGAAATGAACAAGTTATGATTATTTTAATAAAGTCATGCAAATTTGTCCGAAATATGAAAACAGGATAGTGTTTCTGACTTTCAGCCAACTTATGTGCTCGATCACGACCGATTCTCAAGTTGATCATACAAAGGTTGTATTACTCTCCGTTATCTAATAAACACAACTAGAATCACTTGAAAATGTTTTGAAATGAGCAAATTATGATAATTTTACTAAAGTCGCGCAGAACATAAAATTATCATAATTTGCTCATTTCAAAACATTTTTAAGTGATTCAAGTTGTGTTTATTAGATAACTAAGAGTATTACAAGTATTGTGTTTAGATAAACTTGAGAATCGGTCTCGATTGAGCACATAAGTTGGCCGAAAGTCAGAAACATTTTTTCGTTTTTATTTTTTGGACAGATTTTGCGCGAATTTAGTAAAATGACCATAGTTTGTTCATTTCAAAACATTTTCAAGTGATTCAAGTTGTGTTTATTATATAACTCAGAGTGATACAAATTTTGTGCTTAGATGAGCTTTAGAATCAGTCTCAATTGAGGGTTTAAATTGGTTCGAAAGTTACCATGTTTTCGTCTTAAGTTTGGATTTGTCTGTTATGTTAAGTTATGCATATTTATTGAGTTTGGGTTTAAGTGTTTCAACTTTAAGGACATTTTGAGATTTTTCGAGGAAGAGGGAGGAGATTTGCAAGAGATTTAAGTGTGGAGAGAGATTTGGAATAGATTTCAAGAGATTTCAAACGGGGGAAGGAGGAACCATTGTTGATTTGAATAATGAGGGAAAAAAATGAATGATTTTGTTTATATAGGTGGTGTGAGAAAAAAAGTAGATGGTGTGAGAAAGAGGAAATGGTGATGCGAGGTAGTCGTTGCCTTCTACGAATAATAGCTACAAACCTAGGAGACATTTCTTTCACGATGATCATGAGCTTTGGGATGATGTTGTTGAACAATTTAATCCAAACAAATTCACTGAAAAGTGTAGTTGATTTAATTAAATTTCTTTTTTTTTTAATCCTTTAACCCCTCCCACCTCAGATGGCCGCCGGCATGGGTTCGAACCCGTACCTATGATTCCATCTGCCACAAGCCTACTGCTAAGTTGGTACTCCATTGGCCTTAAATTTCCATTTGGAGGTGCTTGACAAGTCACATGAAATTTTTTTTTATGTAAATTGATTTGCAAGACTTACCATTATGCAAGGATTTTTAGCAAAACAATTTCACCAACTTCGCTGTAAATGTTGTTGACTCGTTGAAATTTGTCTTTGGGGATGCTTGACAGATCACATGAATTTTTTAATGTAAAATTGATTTGCAAGACTTACCATATATGCAATGTGTTCACCACTCAACATTTAAATCAATTTGTTGGAGCATTTTTCATTACCTGCATTTACTCGCACATTAATTTATGTAATGTGAATGCCATATGATCTTATAGAATTATGGACGAGTAATATACAATTTTTAGCGAGTTCTATTTTGTATATAATGAGTCAATATTAGACAAGAAAAACTCAAGTAATTCTCCAAAAGACCCTATTTTCAAGTCAATATAAGTTTTAAAAAAAAAGTACTCTTTCAATTCTTTCTAAAAAAATTCATTGAAAAATGAAATTTATATTTTTTTGTTTTAAAAACTACTTTGACCAAGTTGATATGTAGTTGTCCTTTTTATTTTGTTTAAACTCCTATTTGCCTTTTTTAACATATAAAGGGATAAAACAGGAAATGACTTATAGGGGATTAGTTTTTAACAAAATAGACAATTTAGATATTATAGTTGATGTAATGGCTAATTTGTACCTACTTTTATGACCAACAATGACTATTTCATTGACCTAGGTTAACTCATAAAGTTATATGATATGTTTAATCCTTCCCTAAAAACAGAAAAATCTAATGTTATACTTTTTATAACAAACAAATACTCTTTTATTAATTATTCCTTTTTTTAAGATACTATTTGTGTCAAGTTTCTTTTCTTCCTTCAATAACTTAGGACCATTGATGCTAAAAAAAAATAAAAAAAAACAACAGAAAAGTTGTAAGTGTAGCAAGGACAAGGATTGGTGATTTTAACAAAATTTCGCCAAATTTTTTGGTTTTTTTAATTACGAAAGAAAAATACGAAAGAAGAAAAATTTCATTTTTGAGGGTTTTTTTCGAAAAATTTTGAGGTATTTTTCATAAATTTCGGGGTTTTTCATTAAAAAAAATCGTAAAGTACAATAACAGCTACTAAATTTACATTTTTTTCGAGGATTTTTTTCAAAAAATTTCGGATTTTTCTTCTAATTATCATTTATTCTAATTATTAGTTGATTTTTAAACCTCCCTCTAATTTTCTTCTACTTATATATTGATTTTTTAAACTAACCCTGATCTTCTAATTATAAGTATTTTGTTTACATTTAGGCTCCGCTTGGTAAACTGTAAAAAAGATGCATTTTTGCAAAGTAATGCATGTGCATCATTTTTCAATGCATTATTTGCAGTTGCTTGGTAGTTTAGAGAAAAACAATACTAGTTCCACAATTGTTTCCCATTGGCGTGCATTTCAAATAATTTATGTTCTCCAATATACATTTATCACATATATTTTCTTCAAATATATAATTGAATAATATGTATAAAAAATAAGGACTCTTTGGAAAAGTTTAATTATAATAAACACTTGTAGAGGTTATGGCATTTTAATTTCATAACCGTTTTACGTAAATCTTACTAAGTACCTATTTTTTGTAACCGCTTGCAAATGAATACAATTGCATTATTTTACGGGATACCAAGCGGAACCTTAATGTGTTTAATACATTTATTTACTTACATCCTATTTTTCACATATTAATATACCCTCAAAATTCATTATATATATTTCATTTATCGTTAAAATTTTTACATTTTTCTTCACACTGAAATATTTCTCGAAATATTTCTTAAAATCAGGAGACCGAAATTAACTCAAAAAACAATGTCACAATCCTTGGTTATAATTTCATTGGAATGTAAAATTTATGACAAGTTAATCAAATTGATTATATTAATTAATTAAAATCAAATTTCTAATCATCATTAACTCATTATGAAAAGTTTATCAAACCTTGGCATAATAATTTGATTAACTTGTCAGTCAATGAAAACTTAAAAAAAAAAACTTATAATTTGTTATTCATAATTAAAATAATTAATATCGATATCTACCAGCGGCATGGAGTGGGAGGGGGTTAAGGATTCAAAAATAATAAATAAATAAAATAAAAACTAAAAATATAATTATTAATAAAATAGTAATTGTTGATCATAAAAGTATAAATTAAGTTTTTATTTGTTTATAAAGAGTAATATGTCATATAACTTTATGAATTAACCTAAGTTAATAAAATAATCTTTGACGGTCATAAATATATAAAGTAGACGCAAATTAGTCATTACATCAACTACGATATCTAAATGGTCTATTTTATGAAGAAGTATGTCTTAAAAGTCATTTTTCGAAGGATAAAATCTGATTTCTCCCTCCACTTTTATTCTCTCTTCTCTTCCTATCTTTTCCCTTATATCATCTCTTATTCAAGGTACAACCGACCACCACCATCGTTGTGTCAAACGTTTAACAAATCTTGCTATTTCCATGTCCATTGTCGGAGTACAATCAAAGCTGCATATCTAGTACAACATCCACCTCCTCTTCTTCTCTCTAATTAAGAGTGCCACCAGTCACCACCGGCTAGATCCACCATCATTCCACTTTCAAATCCAACAGCACATCCATCAGGTTGTGTTTTCACTTTCACACCCGTAGTGCAACTAAGTTGCAGTTGCAACCAAATTTGCAATTCAACTAGTGCAACATAACCGCGTTCTCCTCTCCTCTCTAATTAAGAGCATTGCCACCGGACAGATCAAATATAGTTCCAACTTTCAAATTCAACAACACACACCTAACTCATGCTAGATATACCACAACTTGTGTTTTCAATGTTTACCGACGTAGTGCAACCTAAGTTAATAGTTCACCCAAGGGTGGATCAGGGGGCATTGCTGTCATGGGATCCCATAAGCTTGGCAAAATCACTATTGAAAATTCATTGAGATTTGATCTCGACCCTATAGAACTTGGTGTAATGCAAATCAAGTGTCTGAAAAAATGCTACAAATGGATAAGGCACACCAAGTATTCTGACAAAATGCCTCAAAGTGACCCATATGTAATGAGTCATGGACCCACCACTGAGTTCAACCAAGTACAACTTAATTGCAGTTCAACCAAGGCACTACCATTCACTACCTCCTTCTCTACTAAGGCACTACCATTCACTACTATTATGGACCAGATCCAACCATAGTTCTTTCTTTCAAATCCAACAATACCTCTACCAACTCATGTTTTCAAAGTCAACGCCTCAGTGCAACCTAAGTTTTAGTTCAACCAAGTGCAACCTGAGTGGCAATTTAACTTTGTGCAACATCCACCACCTCTTCCACTCCTTTCTAATTAAGGGCACCACCACCACTAGTCGAATCAACCAAATTCATATTTTCAAATCCAACAACACCTCCACCAGCTCATGTCATACCACGAGCTCGTGTTTTCACAATCACCATGTAGTGCAATCTAAGTTGCAATACAATTTTTGTTAATTCTCCCATTTCGTTAGGAGCGAGGTTTGCCCCCAGTGGGCCACCACAATTGCCACTTGCACCCCTCCATTCAGATTCACCACCACCACCTATTTCATTTAGATCCTCCACCATTTTGGATGCGATGCAACCTACGTCGCACTTGCCCAGGGGTAAATATGTATTTTCAGGTTGGTCATATTCACGGAGTTTTTAGACATAAAATAATAATTGTTCTTTTTTAGATAACAATGATCTGATTGCAGTTATTTTGAGGCAATTCATCCAAAAAATTTGCCAAGACGTTAGGGTCCGCAGATATGCATAGGGCAAAACTTTGCAGTTATGGAAGTAAAGATGGCTCTAGCAATGATTCTAGGCCATATCTCCTTCGAGCTTTCGCCCTCTTATGTTCATGCTCCTTGTACTGTTGTAACTCTTTAATCCCAATATGGTGCTCAACTTATTTTACATAAACTCAGACTTCATATTTATCAAGGTTGAATGTGTACAGATTATAGAGTATTTTCCTAGTTGAAAGCAATCCTTGGCAAAATTTTGAGAATCGGGTCTAGTCCTTGTGTAGCTCTATTGTATAGCTCCAGACTAAGTAGGTTTTTCCATTTTATTCTATTTAACGTGGTTTGATCATGTGCGGAGGAGACCAAACTCGACGTCAATTAGAAAATGTCTAGATTTGCTAGTTAATGGAGGGTGAAGACAGAGGAGACGACTGTTGAAACTTAGAATGAAAGCGATGAAGAAAGAAATCATTGAGCTTGAATTAGGCGAGGATATGTGAGAATATTGCATTACTTGGAGAACAAAAATTCATGTAACCGACCCAAAAGTATTAAAAATGGGCGTTGATGATGATGATTATGTTTATTTTGAATCTAATCTTTGAAACTAAAAGTCATAAAACAAGAATACCCTGACTATACAAACCCTCTAAACTCCCAATTCCAAATGAACATTAATCCGTGACACATGCCCTTAGAAACAGAAGGCACAATTCTCAGCTAATAACAGGGCTTAAAATAAAAGCACTATGTCACGAGCCATCTAGCATAGCTTTCTCTAGATGCCTCCGAAAGGTTCTAGAGTGCTCTTGGACATTCTAGCTTAGCTTTCTCTAGATATCTCCGGAAGGTTCTAGAGTGCTCTTGGACATTCTAGGTTAGCTTTCTCTAGAGTGTTCTAGCATGGATGAGTCTAGAACACCCTTGTACAAATTGGTGTAGTATTTTCTAGAAGCCTCCTTGTAATTTCTAGTTCCTTTGGAGGTGGGAACTTTCTAGAAGCATAGAGAATACTCCTTTGATGGAGGATTGTGGAAGGTTCTAGGCTAGAAGCCTCTAGGACTTTAAGGGCCTATAAATAGGCCTTGGCATTCATTTGTACATATCATCAAACAAGTGTTTGTACAACTCTCTCAACAATACAAAGCATTCTTTCAAAAGCCTAAACACTTGTGCCTTAGCATTTTCCTCACTTAAGCTTTCGTAGCATCACTTAGCATTAGCCAAGCATCGAAGTGCCTTGACTAGTTAGTCCGACGGGAGTGTGACGCTAGTTGGCAGCGTGTTAGCCAAGGGAAAAAAGGTCAGCACGTGACACGTGGTATCAGAGCAGCGACGATCGTAGGGGCGGTCTTGCTGAAGTTGCATTGTGCTAGCTGTTGTGTGTACGAAGGTTAGGTGCGGAGCAATCTGATCATGTCGGGAAACAAAGAGTGTGCTATTGTAGGGTCCGTGATCGAGGAGACTGGAAGAAAGACTAGTCGGACCAGCATGCTTGAGGATCGTATGGCCAAAGTGGAGCTGACCGTGGGCGATCTCCAGGACAGCGTCGGGGAGATGGAACAGAAGGTTGAGTCCTTCAATGGGACGTTGGCT
>QNQO01004492.1:0-24834 GCA_003290165.1 Berberis thunbergii | reverse complement strand
TAATGATTGCAACGTCGCTATAATATGGAAAGATTTTATCACAAACTTTCTTTGTTTCCTTGTGTGCCTAAAAAATGTTTAAGAAATATAATTGAGAAAACAATCCAATTTAACACAAAATAAATATTAGAACAATTTACAAAATAAATATACTTGGGGAGAAGTTTCAATAAAGATTAGAAAACTAGCATTCTCATAAGTTGTAGCTAGCATTCTCAATAAGATCGAAAAATAACTCTGATGAGTCCTACTAAACTATGCTTAAGAAATCTTACCGCAACATAGTTTTTCCACACTGCATTGTTTGCAGTGATATCCTGCTACTATAGTCAAACTTGAACCCACAATGCTGTTAACTTCCTCGAATCTGCAAGAGTATTCGTTTTGACCATCTTCAGCCTCGATTGGACATGATCATGGAATATTAAAATATTGTTGAGTTTTCTTAATTTTTCCAGGGGGGCGACGCCCCTAGTAACAACTGAATTTACCCTTATATAAGCAAGTACAACATATACTAGCATATATAGCAAAGCTTGTGCAAATTGTGGTCTTAAAAGCATATAAGCTTATGCAGAAGGGAATTCAGAGATCAGAGTCAATCTAAATGACCAATCTGAACGCAAATATTTTTTTCATATCTCGCTCCCACTGAATCATGAAGGAATCATAAAAGCTTAATGAGGGATTTAGTTGCTTGATTAATTAGAACGACCATGTTTGAACAAATTAATCATCATTTGATGAGGTAACTTCATACTTGTTGACAAGTTACCTTTAATCATGCATCTCAAACAATTTCAAGCAAAAATTCTAAGGCAAATGATAGTGCTCACAATATGTATGTTTGTCCAGTTTATCACACCAAAATCACATAAAATTATCTTTTTATTTAATTAGTTTACTTCCTCATCTAGCTTCCTAGTTCAACTCTTAGATTATTTTACAATGACAAGGGTAGGCTAACCACTCATCTAAAGAGAGGAGATGAAACCTACTTGAGTGGTGTAAAGATTTTTTTTAACACAAAAATAAAACTTGTATATTTCTATAATCCTAGATTTAACCAATGAATCAAAGTTATCAAATCGAAACATGGACAACGAAGGATTATGCGAAATGAAGATATGAACTTGGAAACAATAATTATATCGTTTTTCATAGTTTTTCAATTCTTCTTAAATTGACCATTCATTGAAAATCACCACCAAAAGAGGGGTGGATTAAGGATGGCTAGGAATTTCTTTTACCGTCGAAAGAGGTAAGAGAAATTCTATCTAGAAAAGAATTTTCTTTTGAACATTGGTCTTGAATTCAAAATTAAAGGAAATTGTGCAAGTGTTCAAAAAAATATTTAAAAAAATGTGTTAAATTAATCTCTACAAAGCTAAGAAGTGAATTCTCCAATCCTTGAGACCTCAATTTTGAATCAAATTTTTGTTTTAAAAAAATAAAAAAAAATAAAAAATATTTTTTATTATCCAAATCTTATTTTCCACCACTTCTTAATTTATTTGATGTTTCAAAGTGTTTCTAAATTTTGAGCTTGAATTTCTTTTAACTTGGTGAGTAGGAAGATAACACCTACAAACCACTTGTATCTTTTCGTTGAATTTTGCAGGTAATTTATAAGAAGGGGAACAAAAAATAAAATGTTAATTTGCTTGGAATTTTAGGCAACAAGAATTTCGAGCAAATAAGGGCATTAGCACAATAAATGGATAGACAAGTCCCTTGAGGGGAAGTCTGTACTTGGTTTTTCGCAATACGAGAAGAAATTACAAGGTCTCAATGAACCAATTGGGTATTCACCCAAAAGGGGCGACCACACATAGTAGCAGGTTTTCTCAAGACTCATCACGACTAATGTCAAAATATTCAGAGACTCGAAGAACAAAACACTCTATAGCCTTGGAAAACCCAAGCATGTTCTTTGAGTAAAAGCATCTGAACAGTGCACTTTGTAATGCCTACAATAGTAAAAAATGTCATACATAGACGAAGTGGCCTCACCAAACAAGTGCGTCAACATTAAATGTCAGCATGAATACCTGTATGGGAAACGAGGAGGCGACAGTTCCCATGAAAATGCACAGGTCCACACTTAATCAATTATTATGTTGCACATGACCCCATTAATTGGAGGGAGTAACTGAAACTCTACCGTCTCGCAATCTACATTATACACGTGGCACCATGATCTTGCCACAAAACTTAGTTTTTCTTGTATGGGTCTACCAGCTCAGACCACTATTCTAGTGGCACTCTACCACATGCACTGACACAAGCACTAGAGGCCTTAGTCACTCTTGACACACGGAGCACACCTACATATCACCAGTTGATTTAAGGTACCTCTTTATAAAACTTTCATTGAAATTAGTGGAAGCTAATCCGCACAATGCAATCCGATTTCGAAAGTAAGCGCGCATGCCCGTAATAAGCGGAGTCCCAGCCACGTAATCTAGTCTGTTTTGATTAATGATGTGACTTCTGGTCCACCTCGATGCCTAGTTTGCTGTACGCGAATGTCGATGGCTTAGGAAATGAGAGTCTAGTCACTTATCTCACTCCTGAAGATGATGACTCGCCAGGCATCATCCCTCTACGGATGATGATCATGAAACCGATCAGGTAAGCCTAGTCAAGTAACGACTGACAACGACAACTTTTGCTCAGCTTCCAAGCATGTTGCTCACTCCGTGCGAGAGTAGATGGTTTGGAATGTGGTAGCCCAGTCAGCTCTGACTGATGTTGACGGCTTTCAACGGGACCACTGCTCTTCTATAGACCATGGTCGCCAAATTTCCAACTCCCAAACCTGTATCTCGCTCCGTGCGGGTGTAGATGGTTTGGAAGGTGGGAGCTTAGTCAGTTCCGACTGATGTCAACGGCTTGCCACGGGACCCGTGCTCTTCTACAAACCATCGTTGTCGAATTTGTTCATCCCAAATCTGTAGCTCACTCCCCGCGGTTATAGATGGTTTGGAAGGTGGGAGCCTAGTCAGTTTCGACTAATGTCGACGGCTTGCCACGGGGAAAACTGCTCTTCTACAGACCATGGTCGCCGAATTTGTTCATCCCAATTTGTAGCTCGCTTCGCGCAGTTGTAGTGGGTTTGAAGGTGGGAGTCTAGTTAGTTTCGACTGATGTCGACGGCTTGCCACAATACAACTACTCTTTTACAGACCATTGTCACCAAATTTGCTCGTCCCAACATCTGTAGCTCACTCCACGCGAGTGTAAATGGTTTTGAAGGTGGGAGCCTAGTTAGTTCCGACTATTGTCAACGACTCGCCATGGGACCACCCCTCAGGATAGTGGTTGTCGAATCTGTTTACAGCTCAATCAGCGTCCTCATGACCGCATAGGCTGACTTCCCATTATCAGCAATGG
The DNA here is from genome assembly GCA_003290165.1 of Berberis thunbergii. Taxonomy (NCBI): domain Eukaryota; kingdom Viridiplantae; phylum Streptophyta; class Magnoliopsida; order Ranunculales; family Berberidaceae; genus Berberis; species Berberis thunbergii. Next base: position 21,438 of record QNQO01004492.1, on the reverse strand, counting down.
CCACTTGAGCCGACACAAAAACAAATCCAATAAGCACAGACGAATGCAACATGAGAGGCCTGCCCGAGCTTATGAAGCTTAACTTGGGCCAAGCGTTCTTGCTTAATTACAGCAGACAATGCATGTGCTGAACTATAACTGATCACTCATGCCAACGACCGTAATTGACAGTCCAATATATAACTTTAGCCTCTAACGGCTTACCTCAAGGATGAGCTGCAGCCTGAGTAAAGTAATCCACTGCCAAACCATCCGCATTGTACTGGATGCTTACTATTGGGCATAACTACGCGATAGTGACTCTGAAACCTCATGGAAGTACAAGTCAGAATTACTCGCGACATAAATGGTCAAACTCTCAACAACGGATAGACCATTCAGTTCCTCGCTTACCCAACAAAACCTACGACAAGGGAAAATGAAAAACATGCAACAGAGGGAATGGATAGAGCATATACAAAGCATACTCGAAAGAAACTCACTACAAAAAATGAAGTAAAAAATGGCACTTTTAAAGCGCCGCAGATTCATAACATTATCGGTGCTTATAACCAAAATGCCGCTTAGTTAAACATTATAGCGGCATTATCAGTGAACGCCGGTAAAACCTTATGCAATAACGGCGTTTTGTTATAAAGCGTCAGTTAAGAGCAAACAAAAATGGCGTTTCTGTTGTAGAGCGCTGGTTAAGAGTAAAAAAAACTGGCATTTATGTTATAAAGCGTCGGTTAAGACCTTATGCAATAACGGCGTTTGTGTTATAAGTGCTAGTAAAACCTTATGCAATAACGGCGTTTCTGTTGTAAAGTGTCGGTTAAGAGCAGTTAAAACCGTCGTTTCTATTATAAAGCGCCGGTTAAGAGAAAAAAAACTTGTACCCACTTCCTGCTAATAAAAAAATCAAGTTTTAACAAAACGCCGTATTAGAGTTAACAAAACGCCGTATTAGAGTTAACAAAACGCCGTATTATAGGTTTTATAACCCAGCCTCCTCGACTTCCCTCTTCCCTTGCTCCTCCCTCGACTTTCACCTTCCCTACTCCCTCAACTCGACTTCCACCCTCCCTGCTCCCTCGACTTCCTTGCTCCTCCCTCGACTTCCCTCATCCCCTCCTTCATTGTTCTTCTCTCCTACACGATTCAATCTTCCCTCATTCCCGACTTCCCTATCTAAAACCCAACTCACTGTGACGGACTTGACCTTGCTCGGCGTCTTCAACCTCCAAGTGCCCATTTCTTTCAAATCGGGTACAGTTTGATCCTTTATTAACAAAGTCGATGGATTGTTACTAAAAATCACTCTTTTATGTAAATTTTGTACTAATTAAATGAAAAGGTATCCAAGAACATTCAAGATTAAGATAACTCCAAATGTTTTCTAACTATATTGTAATTTCTTTTTCTAGGTAGCAAATGTTTGTTTTATTTTATTTCATAAAGATGGTGGCATTGACGCCACCTTTGGTTGTTCATGCCTTGAAAATGCACTAAATGATGCCTCGTTGTTATCAATTAACACAACGATGGTAGCAAGGTCACATTGCAGAGTTTCCTCTATTAGCCCATTGGAACGTTTGAATCATAAGGATTGGTTGTCCCCCCAGTGAAGTCCTTGCGATTTTCGAGCCTGCGAGGGATTCTAAAACTGTGCTCCATATGTTCGAGAAATTTTCCAACCGGAAGGATTATAAGCCAACTGAGGTGTTGTATATACTCATAATTTTGAAACACTCATGAAGAAAGAAGGTTGATGTTATTCGTGACATTATAGTGAGAGTTAAAAATGAAAGAAATTGTGTGGTCTCAAATGAGTTCTTCTACTTTTTGATGAAAGCGTATGGTAAGTCCTGACCGTGTATTGAAGAAGAACGATTTTCTACTCATTGTACTGCTCGAACTACATCTCATTCGAGGTTTTCTGATAAGGAGGTTGTGAAATAGGATCACTTATCCCTTGAGGAGGTCGATGAGATGAACTTGGCACTGGAAAAGAACAAGAAGGAAAATACTCGTCCTTTAGACGATAATGAAAATAGGTTTTTTCCGCCTATGGTGTTTTGAACGTTGTTGAATGGTCTAATAGTGACCCTTGAGCTATCAATGACAAGATGCTCCAGCTTGTGATGGAGCAGTCTAAGGAGGTTGGTGACCGTGGTCAGTGTTTTGAGATTATTCCTCCCCGATCTCCTTCCATTTATGTTGATGACGTAACTGGGTTCTTAGATTCTTCTCCCACTCATTTGGATTATTTTGTTCCTACCGTCACTATTACTTTTTTATTCCTACTATGACTACTCCGCATCGAAAAGGCAAGAGTGGTTTTTCTATTGCCACTGATGTTTCGCCTGCTCTTTCAACTGTTGATGGTGGTTACTTTGTGCTTTCTGATCCCGCGTCATCCACTCACAAATTAATTGGAATTAGCTCACCCAGATGAAATCTGTATCAAATTAGATAGAAAGTTTTGTTGGTTTACTCAGCTTGACATATAGGATGGTGCACGCAGGTTGATTAATGACTGGCACAGACAGGCGGTGGAACGACCTTCGATGTTAGTGTTGGATCCTAGTACTCATCTCAATTATGGTATTAAGCAAATAATGGACAAGATGAATCTCCTCACTTATGTTGGGGTGATGGGGTCAGAGTACAAGACTTGTCGTGGCCAGGTGGTTGTTCTTGAGAGGAAGTTGGCGGTGTTGTTGTTGGTGTTTTCTCACGTCTTTAGTCAGTTTGACGTAGTGAAAACGCAGTGTGTGGAGCAAGAGAGGGCAGCTGGGGCTGCTTTGGCCTCTTTGAGGGAAGTGGAAATTGTGCGAGATCGGTGTGCTATGGAGCTTGAGTCTTTGACGGCTGCTTTGGATAGGGTTCACATGACTGGATGAGTTGGAGAAGGAGATATCTATCGAGAAAGCTTACCATGATGAGGCTTTGCATTCTATGATTGAGCAATCTGTCAACCATAGAATTGCTAAAGTGCGGGTAGAGCAATTAGTAATTGCATTTGATGTAGTTAAATCGGATATCTTCTCCATGTTTACCACCGCTGAATGGAAACTTATTTCTACTAAGAATGAGCTTGTAGAAATGAAAGATAGGCTGAAGATTGCGGAGGCGGAGGATTGGAAGAGACTTGTTGTAGGACGAGTCGAGCATATTGACTATATCGAGGGACTTGGCATTGATTTTCCAGAGTATCGTTATTTGGTCAATCAAAATTTCAAGGATGACGATGGCGAGGATGGTACTCTGGATCCCCCCCAAGTGGTTCTATAGATGAAGAACTGTCATGACCTCACCTTTCTGTCCTAGCTCCATCATCTAATCCCGCTATTGAAGAGAGAGCCTCGTGTCTGCCTGTTACTGGTGTTGTTTCTTATCTTCCATAGATGCTTTTACTAGCTCTACTGTCTCTTCTCCGAACTTTCTATTGTCTTCTCCGAATGTTCCATCTCCTTCCCCGGATGTACTATCTTCTTCTTCAGATGTAACAGAATAATTTTATGAATTAAAAAATTTCCTTTTGCCAATGTTGTATTGCCTTTTATGTTATTTATCGCTTCACATGTTTTCTCTTTGAAGGCATGATTCGTCTTGTATCATTTGTGATAACTCATTGTATATGGTAAGTGTACTCACTTCATTCTCCATACTCTTTTGTTCCGACCTTCGAGTATTTCTTTCATGATCGGGTGTGTTGATTGCTCCAGTAGGTCTTGGTTTGTATGCCAATGTGTTTCATGTTCTTACATTTTGGATGGAGTGGAAGGTTATGTAAGCAAATTGGTTCATACCTTCTTACTTTTAGGTCCGTCGTGCATGTCGAAGTTAGTCGTCTTGTGTATCTCCAGTTTTTGCTTTTTGGTTCGATATTTTGATTGGCCAGGAGGCCTTTATAAATATATCTTGACTTATATGTCCAAACTTTTTGATCCGTTATATAGTTAACTTGCTCATCTCAGCTTCGTTGGTCTATCGTAGTAATCGACCCAAGGTCTACCTGAGTAGGTTGACTCGTTCGTTTCATCTCTTACTTCTTTGTTCTAACGCGTTGGTCGACCCAAAGTTTATTCGAGTAAGTCGACTTATCCGTTCTCACTTTTTCTTCGTTGGTCGACTCGAAATTTATTTGAGTAAGTTGATTTTATCTGTCCCAACTTTTACTTCGTTAATTTGGTCAACCCAAAGTTTATTTGTGTAAGTTGACTTTATCGGTCCCAACTTTTACTTCATTGATTTGGTCAACCTGAAATTTATTTGAGTAAGTTCACTTTATGCGTCCCAACTTTTACTTCGTTGGTCTAACACGTTGACAACCCCATTTCGGATGTATAACAATCCGTAGTAGTAGTAGTCATTCCTTTCTCATAAAGTTACGTTATGTTGCATGGTCTGCATTATATCTTTCTGATTGGTTTTCAATTTGTTCTGTTTTTTGTGATCTTAACTTTTTCCTCCATGATTCTCTGTGATTTTGCTGTTCGTATATTGTTGTCGTGAGGTAACTAATAAACTCGAAATGCTTCTTGATCGAATTATTGGGTGTGTGCCATTAGCAGGTTGGTTTGGATGTGAAGAATATAATGCAGCCCCAAGTTGTTCAAACATGTTCACATCAGTACATGTTGCCAAGGCTTCATTCGTCGATTCATAAAATTTGTTTCCGTCAATTTCGTTGTCAGTAATGTAAGAAGCGTTGTTGGCCTTGTCTTGAATAATGTGGGTCAAACTTGTAAGTTCTTTGAATTATGTAAGTTGGTTGGCTCCCATTTGAAGTGCTAATTTTTTGTGTGCTCCTCGATGTGAGCTGTATTGATTTATTTGGTCTTGATCGATGGCATTGGCACTCCTATTTTGATATAGATCAGCTTGAGTGGGAGATGTTGTTGGTTGTCTCTTCGGTTGGTTTGACTGTTTGCTTCCTCCAGTTGTGTAGCGTAAGGCGTATATAAGCTCTCTGGGTTGTTCTTTTGATCATGTAGTCATGTTCGCCTTCTCTTTCCCCTTGGGTTGTTTATTTGGTAGCTTGACGAATTCGACAAGTCGTCATTTTTGAACCCAGTGCTCAATGTCATCTTTTAGGTTGTAGCAGTTTTCGGTGTTGTGCCTGTGATCCTTATGGAAAGAACAATATTTTCTCTTGTCTCGCCTCTCTGGGTCTCTTTTCATCTTGAGTAGCTAGTTGACATCTTCCCATTTGCCATGGATTTCAGTATGTTCGCTCGACTTCTCTTCAGGCCATGTATAGTTTGTATGTTTTTTTCACCACGCTTGTTACCGCTCATACTTGAGCCTTGCCGATTGTAGCTTTTCGGACTCTTGCTGGTTGAATTTGGGTATGCCATTGGTTTGATGTCTCTTTGACTGAACGTTTTCCTCTCAGGGTCTGTCGCCTCTCCTTCTTTCCTCCCTCCTTTCATGCCTTTTCGAGTGAGCTTTTCTCTCGAATTCGTTCTTTTTCCAGGCAGCTATCATCTCCTCAAGAGTGATGTGCTTTTGAGTGGTCTTTAATATTGGCCATGCTTTTCGAAGGTTCTAGGTTCGAAGCATCAAAAAAGGGTATTTTTTCAACTCGCCGGTGAAAGTAGCGATGGCCGTGTCGTCGCTACATCCGTCGATCATTGTCAACTCGTTAGTAAAACGAGTGACATACTCCCTTATTGTCTCCTCGGGCTTTTGTTTGATATAAAGCAAGTAGTGTGGCATTTTCCTCATCCGCCCATTCCCTACTGATATCCAGGTAGTCTCTGATGATGGGAGGACTACGAAAGTTGAAGTGGAATATTCCTAGAAGCAGGAGAGATGCAGCCATTGTGTAGGATTTGGACACAACTCCTCAAGAGTGATGTGCTTTTGAGTGGTCTTTAATATTGGCCATGCTTTTCGAAGGTTCTAGGTTCGAAGCATCAAAAAAGGGTCTTTTTTCAACTTGCCGGTGAAAGTAGCGATGGCCGTGTCGTCGCTACATCCGTCGATCATTGTCAACTCGTTAGTAAAACGAGTGACATACTCCCTTATTGTCTCCTCGGGCTTTTGTTTGATATAAAGCAAGTAGTGTGGCATCTTCCTCATCCGCCCATTCCCTACTGATATCCAGGTAGTCTCTGATGATGGGAGGACTACGAAAGTTGAAGTGGAATATTCCTAGAAGCAGGAGAGATGCAGCCATTGTGTAGGATTTGGACACAACTCTGCAAAGTGTCCAAAACAGAAAAAGACATCCAATCCAACCGCAAAATACTGGAAAGAAGTTCACGGGCAGCGGGGTTTTAATGCAACAGAGGAAGGATGGACAACAGTCCATAGTCGGCATAAGGCTACAGATAAGCAGCCTGAGCACCAAAATGCACCCATCATGGACACGCGGAACCAGGAACCAAGTGAGCAAACCAATGCAAACACACCGATACATTGCCTAACCTCAATGACAGTCAGCAAGTCCTACGTACTGCTGGCCAGGCTGAAAACCATCAAGGGAATATCACTGAGGAGCAGACTGCTGAGCCAAGTGCTGCAATTGCACCGCAACCAACTGCCCTAGTTCACAACACACATTGTGATGGACCTCCAAGCACTACGGACATCTTAGCACCCACTGTCCAGAAATTTACATTCCAGGAAGTTATTGTCTAGGAACCTACTCTCCAAGCACCTACTGTCCAGGCCCCTACTATCCAGGCACTTCCTGTCCAGGAAATTACAGCCCCACCAGCATCAGCTAGTCAGGATGACAAGGCTCGGCATGAACCCATCACAGGCAGAGGTCTTGGACGGAAGAAGGAGACGTCTACTAGACTGTTACAGGGAGGCTGTTCTTCCAATAGTATTGACTCAGTTCCAAATAAAGGATGCACCAAGCTACAACCACCTCAGACCAGGACCCATAATCTACGCATCAAGGGAAATCAATTTGATGTTTTGCATAGTTTAGACCAAGGGCTCGACAATGTGCTCTCCAGGAAGCCTCAAACTAAGGCACCTAGAACTGTGGCAGGACAAGGCACATCTAACCCAACCTGGGGAGGGGAACCCACTGCTGACTGTTTCGATGATTAAAACTGCATGTTGGAATGTTAGGGGTCTTAATGACCCCTTAAAGTAGAGTGAAGTGCGCAAACTTATACAAAAGCAGCACATTAGTATTATAGGATTGGTTGAGACTAAAGTTAGTACTAATAAGAAGGAGAAGATTCAACGGGAGCTTATCCGAGACTGGCTAGCTATTGACAATAACGACGTAGTGCAGGGAGGTAGAATATGGGTCCTTTGGGACCCCACAGCAGTTAACATTAGTGTCATCTCTAGATCTGATCAGGCCATTTTTTTGCAGTCCATCTTGCCTAATGGTTACACTTGCACCCTCACATTTGTTTACGGTAGCAACCTCAATTCTGTCAGGAAGAGATTATGGACAAAACTTCAGACTTTCTCAAGCACCAACAGACACCCTTGGGCAGTTTTGGGAGACTTCAACTCCATTCTGAATTCCCAGGAAAGAGTAGGAGGGGAGGAACTACGGCCTGGATAGTTTCTCGACCTGGCAGAATGTGTCTTGCATGCTGGACTTTTTGACTGCCGGTACAAAGGGTGCTTCCTCACTTGGAGCAACAAGCAGGCTAGGGAGACTAGAATCATGAGCAAGTTAGACAGAGCCATGATAAATCAGGAATGGTTGATGAACATGCCCAACTCTGAAGCTGATTTCCTCAATCCAGGAATATCCGACCACTCTCCGGTCATTCTCACAATTTATGAACACACAAATCCTGGGCCTATACCTTTCAAATTTTATAATTATTGGGTTCATGAGAGAGGTTACATGGCGGTTATTCAAAATGCATGGTCTCAGCCAGTGAATGGTAATGCTACCTACTGTCTGGTTCAGAAACTTAAACGAGTGCAGGCTGGCCTGGTACATTGTAGGAAGACCACTTTTGTCAATGCAAATAGTGGAGTTCATGCTGCCAAACAACTCATGACACTCACCCAATGCTCTCTACAATCAGACCCCCTTAATCCAAGTCTTGCAAATGCAGAGAAAGAGGCAGTTAAACAATATGCGTTGGCAGCCAGGCATGCGGAGTCTGAGGTGGTGCTAAAAGCTAAGGCGAAGCATATGAAGTCCGGCGATGAAAATGTCACTTATTTCCACAATTACCTAGGTGAAAGACGCTCAAAGAATAAGATCCTCTCTATATACAACTCGAACAATGAGAAACTAGAGTATATGAAGGACATTGAGGCTGAATGCATCAAACATTTTGAAGAGGTGTTTGTTGAAGACCAGGGAGCCTATGATCCAGGAATTATTGATGGCTTACATGCTGAAAGAACCATAACTGAACCAAAGGCTCTTGAACTGAACCAGAAAGTGTCCAGGAATGAAATCACAGAAGCTCTAGCCTCAATAGGCTCTGATAAGGCACCTGGCCAGGATGGCTTCTCTTCCCTATTCTTCAAAACAGCTTGGCACGTTATTGGAATGACTTCACAAAGGCAGTGCAAAACTTTTTCAGAAGTAAAAAGCTCCTTGGTGAGGTAAATGCGGCGTACATTACTTTGATTCCTAAGGTTACTAATGCGTCTTATCTGGGTGATTTCAGACCGATATCTTGTTGTAATGTGTTGTACAAATGCATTACCAAAATCTTGACAAACAGGATGAAGAAAGTGGTGCACAGATTGGTTAGCTTGGACCAGTCTGCTTTCATCAGAGGCAGGTATATACATGATAATGTGATGCTAGCCCATGAACTGGTTAGAAATTATCACCGTAACACGGGAGCTCCGAGATGTGTAGCCAAGATTGATCTAAGGAAAGCATTTGACACGGTTAGATGGGAAGCCATAGAGCATGTTATGGAAAAATGAACTTTCCTGGTCAGTTCATTGAATGGGTGAAGGTATGCATAACAACTCCTAGATTTTCGATCTCTCTCAATGGTTCGCCTAAAGGTTTCATAAGGGCCAAAAGAGGCTTGCGCCACGGGTGTCCCATGTCACCCTACTTGTTTGTCCTGGTTATGGAAATATTGCATTTACTTCTAAAGGGGAAGGTGGAAGAACGAGAATACATGCTACATCCTAAATGCAATAATCCACAGATCACCGACATTTCCTTTGCAGATGACCTCATTGCTTTCTTCCATGGTAGCATCCGGTCTGTAATTGCTCTTTCAACCGCCCTCAACCTTTTCAATTCAAGCACGGGTCTTGCCATTAATTGCTCTAAGAGTAATCTCTTTGCTGCTGGGGTCCGTAACGAGGAGCTAGAATTGATAACTAGGTGCCTGGCCTTCAAAATGGAGACTCTTCCAGTGACATATCTGGGACTACCACTGATTTCTTCTCGCCTGGATTACAATCAATGTTTACCACTGAAAGATAGAATCCCTAAAAGAGTGCAATCCTAGAAAAATAGGACTCTCTCATATGCAGGTCAAGTAACTCTGATCAAGGCCGTTCTGAACAGCCTACACATGTATTGGACCTCTATCTTTGTCCTACCTTCAAGTGCTCGTGAGGATATCACAACAATAATGTGGAACTTCCTGTGGTCAGGCTCTGATGAGTACACAAAAACCCCTATGGTTAACTTGACTCAAGTATGCCACCCTTACAAAGAAGGAGGTCTAGGGGTGAGGTGTATTGAGACTTCAAACAAAGCTGCTATGATGAGGCATGTATGGAACATTGTCTCCAATAAGAATAATCTATGGGTACAGTGGACAAAAAGTAATCTAATCAAAGGCAAACATTTCTGGACCATGGACATACCTGGTGATTCATCATGGTGCTGGAGCAAAATTCTTCAATCCAGGAAGCAAGCATCCTCATTGATTGTTCATTCAATTGGTGATGGCAAAGACACCAATTTGTGGAAGGACCCATGGCACCCTTCAGGCATTCTTCTTCACAAATTCCCCCAACATCTGACATACCACACAACGCTTCACCGTAATGCTAAGGTTAGTTCCCTTATTACAGACAACAAATGGAACATTAGGCTGCAAGGACGACCTGATTTGGCTGATATATATGCTGAGCTTGATTCAGTAGCAATAGACAATGCGTACCAGGATGAAGTCACATGGATGGGGGGTCAGGAAAGGGAGTTTACAAACCGGAGTGCTTACTACTCACTGCGACAGAGAATGCTGGCAGTTTCCTGGTCCAAACTTGTGTGGTTCACAGGCAGGATACCCAGACACAGTTTTATCACATGGTAAGTAAGGAACAAGGCACTCAAAACCCAGGACAAACTGAAGAATTGGCGAGTTATAGACTGCTCACTATGCCCCCTCTGTGGTGATGTATCTGAGTGTGAAGAGCACCTATTTTTCAGGTGTAGGTATTCATGCCTTGTCTGGTCACGTATCCTCACCCATCTTGGCTATAGGCATCAGTCAATGGACTGGGAAGCAGAATGGAGATGGTGCGAGCAGCACTTCACTGGTGCATCACCTAGCTCGATGTTGAAGAAGCTGGCCTTGAATGCAACAATTTATCACCTATGGTCGGAAAGGAACTGCAGGGTGTTCCAATTTCAGTCCAGAGTTGCTGTTGATCTGGTCCAAAAGATCATTGAAGATGTCAGATTGCGAGTCCTTGTCCTGGATCAGCAACTGGACGACACTGCTGATAACAGGGCGCTCTTTGACATATGGCGGATTGGTGCCCAGTTTCAACAACGCACAAGCACCCTGCATACATGGATACGACCTGATGTAGGCTGGTTCAAGCTCAATACAGACGGCTCACTCAAGGGTACTAAAGGAGGCTACGGTGCGGTTATAAGGGATCACGAGGGACATGTGGTGGCAGCAGAATGAGCATAGACTGTCACACTGCATGAGCTGCAGGGAATTGAGTTAGGTCTTAGCCTAGCACGTCAACATGGCGTCCAGCGAGTGGTCTTGTGCACGGACTCTAGTAATGCATTGAAGTACATTTCTACCAGGAAAGCTCCTCCATGGGAACCGGTTCACACAACTCGACGCATCAAGGCGGAAATGAAAATTTTTGCAGAATGTCGGGTAATGCATGTAGTCTGGGAAACGAACCAAGTAGCAGATAAACTAGCTAGCCTTCTACCAAATCATGAGTTTGTGGAGATCACTCCTAGTTCCTTTGCGGAGGACATTAGGAAGATTGTTTTTTATGATGCTAGAGGTAGAAAATACACACGAATGTAACTGAAATTTAATTTTTCTATCTTCTATTTTCAGTGGTCTGGGGAGCCCATATAAACCCCCACGTTTGCCTTTTTCAAAAAAAAAATATATTCTTCCTCATCAGTTGACTGCCGCTGAACCACATGATGAAGGCGGTAGCTAACACCTAGAATGAGTCTATTGACCTTTGTGGTAGACTGTTGAACCAGTTCATCACTATGAAGGTGAGAGTAGTTGGGAATATTATGTACAAGATGCATTTTGTGATTTGCTTCAGCGCCATCATGTGGTGAAAGTGTCGTAGTTGGTCTGTTGGATCGGTGGTGCCACTATATGCTTCAAACCTCGCAGGACAAACTTCTTTGGCATAGAAGTCACCATGAGTGTATCGAAAAATGGTGGTTTGGCTAGTTCATACAGTACATTAGGATCTATGACTGATCCTGAATGGAATTTCAGCAGGGGTCCCGTCGTTTTGGGAGGTCCCATTTTGAAGTGGTTCGCTGATTTCAATGTTCACCTGTTGAGGTTCTGCAAGAACTTCATTGGCAAAGTTTTGTTGGGGCGACACTTGGATGGGATTAGTAGACTGAGCACGCTCTTAGGTGAATTTTTCTACCATTTTGATCATATAGTCCATATGGGTCATGAGTAAGTCTATGCAAGGGTCAGTAGCAGCGTCGTCAGATGTTTGGGCTACTGCATGATGTGGCTCTCTATTGTCGGGCATGATCGGTTTGACGTTTGTCACTGGGTTTGAGGTGTGCATTACCGATAGCGCAGCTTCGCTGGTGGGAAGATTGTTTTGACTGTTGTCAAGTTTAGGGTCTGTAGAGCGTTCCATCTGTTCTGAGGGTCTCAATCATTGATTAGAGTTGAGGAAATTTGCTACTGTAAATTTAGTTTTTGAAAGGAAAACTTGTCGTTCCCCACGGACGGTGCCAAACTGATGCATCCAAAAATCATTTTCCTGTAAGTTTGACTGGTAAAACAAATGTTAGATTGCCAAATACCACTTTTTTGTGGCCGAAGGAAATGCTTAAGTCAGTAATTCAGTTGGAGATGGAAATAATTCTGGACAAAACTCAGTTAAAGTTGCATATCTTTATCAATCTTCCATTTCCCTTTTATGATGGTTAGTTAATTCTCTGTGTGACTTAAGCATGCAAGGCGCAATGAGGGGACATCCTCTGTAACAGTCTCCTTCTTTATGAAGATATGTCCTCGGAGCGTAACTCCCTCCACGACTCTTTTTCTCTGTAACGTTCCTCCCTCTTAAGGGAAAACTTTATAGGGCTTGAATTTGGGCCTTTGATCATGGTTTGTTCTGACAGGCCCAGTTTGGGCTTTTAAACTGGATTTGCCCTCTTTGGGCTTTATGAATTTGCCTGGTCTTGGGATATTTGATCCTCAAGATGGATGATCTCCGCTACGCGTATGGCTACAATGACAGTCTTAATTGATGTATCATCAATTATGTTGTTTCAAAGTTTTTTATAATACATTTTAGGCATCATGTGTTGAAATTTCAATTTATATATATGCTTGTATGATTTAGTGTTTGAAAGACTGTGCTAGTAGCCTAGTGCGTAGGCTTTTCCGTAGTGATATTCCTTTGGTGGAACTTGAGAATAAATATTACATGTAGTATGTTGTGAAATAGATTCTCAAATAGGAAAAAAAATTAATGTAGTTTGTCATCTCTGTTGGTCACTCTCATCAAAAGGTATCATATTGTACTTGGTGTACTACGTTTGATGCATGTATGCAAGTGTCATTTTCCATTGTGTATGCAAGACATCATAAGTCCATAATTTTTTTTTGTAATTTTGATCCTTGACATTATTATAAAGGTTTGAGGGTCCTTAAAACCTATCTCGCTTTTCAAAACAAACAAACAAACAAAAAGTCCATAAAATTTTCAATTATGGGAGGCAAAGGTAGTTTTGCCAGACACATTCTCAGTAGGGTGTCGTTGATCCAAATAAAAAAAGGTAGCCTAGATTGATGCTATACGAAGTTGCAATACTAGGTATTGTAAAAGAATTTTTATTTAGGTTTAGAATTAAGCTAGGAAATGGGTCTTTTTTGGAAAGGGGGAGGCAAGCCGGGTTTTTAACAAGATCCCATAACTATCTAAAAAATAAGTGGTTCCATCTGCTACAACTCTACCAACTAGCCAATACCCCCATTGGCCTGGAAAGGGTTCGATTGTTCTTAAATATTGTTTCTATTATTTAGGCTATAATTTGAATTCTTAAATGCATTCAAATTCGCACCAAAGAGGTTTAAAAGTTGTTATCATGTTATAATAGCTTATTTGTTTTTAATATAATTACCATGGTGTTATCCATATAAGTGGAGCCAAAAAAGAATTTGTTTTTATTTCCTCAATCAATATAATTCTTTTCTTTGTTAGTTTTATTTTTTCTCTTTTCCACCATGCAATGCTGACATTTGTCCCAAGTATAAATAATTTAGAAAGACTACCCAAAAATATGTTAGTCTTGGTTTTTTATTCATTCCCATTTTTCTTTAGATGGTTCTCTTTTTACCCCACATCCCCTCAACAAAATAATAATAATAATGATAATGTAATTGGATTTTTTTGACAATATTAGTGTTTTAGCAATATTATTATTAGTATTTAGGAATATTAGTAACAATCCATAATAGTTAAGGCATTGATTTTCAATTAAGTTTAGGATTTGTTTCTTGTCATTGTTTTAAAATTAATTATAAAATAGGTTTAGGTTGGTCATTTTTAATAGGTTGATTGATAAAACGAACTCATTTGTTTATTTTTCTATCAATTATCGTCAATTTATTCAAATTTTGTTTATTTTCAATTCCCATTTATTTGAAAGTTTAATTCTATCAATTGTTATCAGAGCCAAATGGTTCTAATCAGTTTAGTTGTTTTACTTCGAAGTTTGTGAAAGAGATGAACCTGATATTTGTAGAATTAAGAGACTTGCGAGCAGGCATCAGAGAGTGCTTAGAGAGGATGGAAAGGATGAATTTTATCTTCAACAAGGGCATGGGATAGACCCAAACAACACCACCGCCACTAACAATGCACAGGGCCCACACCTAACACCATCTACCGCGGCACCAAATGCCAACAACCCCTCCCTTTTGTCGATCATTTCTCAATTGATTGATAACCTGATATCAAGACTTAGTCAAGCCAACAATTTGATCGATTGAACAAATAGAACCTCCATGTTGATCAACATAATCGTTCGATTGACATAATCAGTGGAAGCTCCACATCGATAGACAGAATCGATCGAAGAGGGTGTTTGTTTTTGCTTCTAAATGGAGTCAAAAGTCTTAATAAGAAATGGACCACCTTGTTTAGAGTGTTTGTTTTTATTTCTAATTAGAATTTCTATTTCTGATTGGAGTAAGCAACATGGAGGTGTTGATTACTTAGCACTAAGTGTTGAGTAAAAAATTATTCCAATAATAACCTTAACATAACTTTGTAATGATAATTGCTGCCCCCATTTTCTTAAAAATAAGTAGGCCTAAATTTTAACGACACACCTTAATTCTCTTCCACAAATATTGTGGTTCTGTCTACCTTCACAAGGACTCGGTAAGAAACTTATCTCCTTTCTCTCCTTCATCTTTGGTTTCATTCTCTGTATTTTCAAGTTTTTATTCATCTCTCCAATTATCTCGAGCAAACTAATACTGAACTACAAAAATTGTCTCAAGTATTTGGATCACGTGAACAAACTGATATGGTTAATTTACGTGATCGTATTGAAAACGAAGTATTAGTAAGAAATTTGGTTTGATAATTTTTTGTTTTAATGTACTTGGTCATATTTCAATATTCTTTTAATGAAAGGTATTGTAACATTCTCTAGGATTTGAATAATTATTGGGTATAATTTTAAGCATATATTTATGTCAATTTTTTAAGCTTAGTGAGGCAAAATGTCAAACAGTTCTCATTCAACAACTAAAAACAAACACATCTTAATTTTACAGCTTCTAATCAGTAACTCATTCAGAAGTAAAACAACAGTTCATTCAGAAGCTCGTTCAAAACTTCTAACTAGTTAGAAGTTAGTAGCTTTTAAGAAATTTAAAAAAACAAACACCCTCAAAGCTTCCTGTCGATCGACAGACTCCATCTCTCCTTCTCGTCAATCGACAATCCTCTGCCATCCCCATGTCGTGTCCCCCTCGATCGATTTCCTCCTCCCACTTTTGATTGCAACACCTCCACCTTTCTATAAACAAATCGATCGAGCACTCTGATACTACCAACATCAGTCAACAATTTACCACCGTGCTCAATCGACCAACCTTACAATTCATCCCACCATCCTCCATCAATCAACAACCACCCCCAAGATCGACTGCAAACTCTCACCTTTTATCAAACAACCTTCCACTCCCATTTCTTCTTTTGTCTCAACCTCCTCACCGACCGTCACACTCATTCACCGCCATAGTTCCATTTGATTCCCTTACCCTTATATCGCACCAGTAGATCATCCTTCACAACACCCATTTCCTTCATCGCAGTCACCTCCCACAAAACAGCCCCCGATCGACAATCATGCCCATCTTTTAGTCGAATTGGAGTGGAAAGAGCACACAATCCCTGCCCTGGATATCTCTATTTTTTGCACCCTGCCAACCTGTCAGTACTGCCGCACATTTTATTTTGTTGTTATTTTATCATGGCAGAACAATGTTTATGACCGAATTTGGATTAATTTTATAGCCCATTTTGCGGACAAATTTGCACACAACTATCAAATCAGGTAGTGGATCTTCTTTGAGTTCAAAATTTATATTGGCCTTGATTTTTGGTGTCAGGTTTTTCATTTTTTTTTGCGTGCAACTACATAGGAAAAGTTCGAGGTCGACTTTTGCCAGTGCATCGTGCACTTCGCCATTTGTTCAGTAACGGGTTGTTTGTGCTCGTCTAACTTATTCAGATTTAAGCTAGAGAAAAAGCTTCTTCAACCCATGGAGGTTGATGTAATTGGGTTCTTTTAGCAATATTGCTTTAGTAGATGAGGCTATTTAGCAACAGTCTGTAATAGTTAGGGCATTGGTTTCCAATTAGGTTTAGGGTTTGTTTGTTTTCATAGAAGTTAGGTTAATTGTAAAAGGGGTTTAGTTTGTTCATTGGTAATAGGTTGATTGATGAAAATAATTTATTTGTTTATTTGTTTCCAGTTATTATCTTTCAGTTATCATCAATTTATTTCAATGTTTTCTTTATTTTCAATTCTCATTTTTTTTGAAGATCTTGAAGAAATTCTAATGGAGAAATTAAACCCCCAAATTACAAAAGTAAATAGATATGTTTGTTCATTGTTGTTTCAGATCTTTATCATGCACCCCATCTGTCTCATAGAAGAAGAAGGGGAAATAGATGAAGAATAAGAAGGGGAAAATATTAGTGATGAGTGGTGGTTGTTTACTAGCTAGTCTGAGCAGGTTTCCCTAGATGAACATGGAAACCACCATGAACATGGTGAGATATGAAGCTACAATGAGAAAGTTGTAGTCATAGATCTCTAGAAGAAGCCATAAAAATTGTTGCACTTGCCTAGGATTGATGCAGCTAGAAGAAGCCATAAAAATTGTGAGAAAGTTGTTTCAGCTAGAAGCCTAGGATTGATGCACTTGCCTTCTTCCTCCTCCATAAAAATGTATCTCTTGCAATTGTTGTGGAGAAAACTGTGGACTGATCAGTTGTTGTAGACATGATTGCTTGATGAAATTATTGAAGGAAACGTGTGTGTGTGTGTGTGTTTTCTCTTTGTTTGAGTTGTTTCTAAAAGTTTTGAGTTAATGATATACAATATTACAATGTATATTTGAAGTGAGGTTGGATAGAATAAAAAGTTTAGGTGTATGTTTTGAAGGTGTTTCTTGTTGACATGTTGAGGTGTTGGACAACTACGAAATAAAACAATGTAAATAAAATCAAGCAACATACACTGATCTATGTTAAAAATAAATTAAACAGCAACACAGTCATCTATGTTACACACTGTTTTAGGATTGCTAACATAAGGTTTAGATAGATACAGAGATGATAAACAAATGATAATATGCAAAAATCAAAATAGAATTGAACTACAAAATAATACAAAACAAGATATTTCTCTAAACTATCTTAGAGATCGATACAACCTCAAGCCAATTTCTTGATTTACAATTGGGGATTAACTGTAAGATCAAGCTAGATAGTTTGTTGAATTATAAAAGATAGAAATAAAAGATAAATATATTTATTAAAATGTACAAGGATAAAAGATAAAAGATAGAAGCTTACATGAAAAAGGCGTATGATATATCAAATTTTCACACTCGAAACTCCCTTTTCAAACTCCCTTTTCTATGTTGGATGGATAAAGACTACCACACCTACTAACCTAAGTCAAGTGGGTTTTCTTTTAGTTTGATTGGTAAAAGACTTGCAAATATTATAAGTGGTAGATGATACATCAAAATTTTACATGCAACTCCACCACTGCATTAAATTTTACTATGTAGCATTTCTATCATGTGTGACATTAGGTACTCAAGGGAACCTTTTTATTCATTTTCAAATTATGTCATCGTTGATATTCATGAAAAATATTACAATCATAGCAAAACTAATGATAAGTCATAGGCTACAAATTGAATGAAAATGCACCCTTACATATTCGAATTTTTTATTTGAGTATAAATTATGAATAATTATTAATTTAAATACATATATTTATAATAATATGAATCTTATGATTTACTATTAAATAGAAATCCTACCCTTTACGATTCACGATTACGTAATAATAATAATAATAATAATAATAATAATAATAATAATAATAATAATTATTATTATTATTATTATTATTATTATTATTATTATTATTATTATTATTATTATTATCCTATGCTCGGGTTTGTGTTGAAATTAATGTCAACAATCAGCTCCCTAAATCTATCCCTGTCGCTATAAATGAGATGATTATAACAGTGGATGTTGAATATGTATGGATTTAGCCAAGTGCACTTCGTGTGCAGGGTTTTGGCACAATAAAGCTGGATGCCCAAAAGATAAGCATGTAAAGCATAATGTTCCACCAATTATGGAGAGAAAAATGGAAGGAAGTAATGGAGACTTGAGAAGGGAAGACGATGGTTGGGTTGTTGCTTCAGGGAAACTTACATTCGAGCCTAA
Organism: Berberis thunbergii; assembly: GCA_003290165.1. Classification (NCBI taxonomy): domain Eukaryota; kingdom Viridiplantae; phylum Streptophyta; class Magnoliopsida; order Ranunculales; family Berberidaceae; genus Berberis; species Berberis thunbergii. The sequence goes on along the minus strand of QNQO01004492.1, from coordinate 3,048 downwards.
GGACTTGTAAACTTGAGGTTTGAGATCCAAAACATGCAGATTGTGAGTAGGATACAAGTGCATCTAATGGTGCAAAAACTTCATACCAGAACCAAAGTAAGGACACAAATACAGATGGGAAGGACACTAATTTGAAGGTCACGGAGCTTGTGGCAGGCGAGACAATCACAGTAAAGGCGGAGTATCTGCTGAAAGGTACAAGAATAGATGTTGAAACAGGGAGTGATATGCTAGAACATTTCAAGTCAAACTGTTTGGAGGTTGATTATTCAAATAGTGAGGTTAATTAGGCAACGATGAGCATCTGGCTGAGGTTGCCAAAAATGAAGAGATTGGTTCAAAGCTATGAGGAACACGTCACTGAACTTGGACAAGAGATGACTGCTGAAAGATAGGGGTAAGAACAAACAAAGTCACCAAGGACTCCAAACAACCAAATGTTTCTATATTTTCATCTATAGGTGAACATAAATCCCTCTTTAACAGTATAGATGGAACTCCACAATCTCTCCCTAAGGTTAGAATTTTTTTGAAAATGATAGAAGAATATGACAATGGGAATGAGTTAGCAATGCTATGAAGGAAGCAATAAGAAGATTTGGCTTGGATATGATGAAAGAAGAGCTTACCGAAATAAAAGCTTTATTGGAAAATGAAGCAACTATGGTGGGTCAAAAACACTATTGAAGATGAATGTGAGGTTACCACAACTCAATCACCTAAGAAAGACGCTCCTCGAAGCAAGAGGCTAAATCCTAAATTCAGGTAATTGATGGCGATAATACTTATAGGATGCAAATGTCTATTGGAATCTTGTATGTATGATAGTTTAGAGCTAGCATTCAATAGTTTCTCTATCATGGTTCATTGTTGTCCTATTAATACGTCGAATTCTCTCACATCTTGAACTCCATGTTATGTATGAATCAAGTCATAAGGCTGATTAAAGGACTGATTGGTGCTTAAGAGAACAAAGTTATGGCAGATGCACCACGTTGCAAGATTGCTCCCTAACTTGGAGAACGTTGAACTATAGAACTAATTAGGTTATCGTTGGGATTCTTCTATGTTGTTGTTGATGTAACAAGTGAATATTTGAGTGATTGTAACCTTCATAATCCTTATTATTATTATTAATATAAGGTTTGGGGATCTTTAAAACTGCTGCTCACTTTCCAATAAATAAATAAAAAAACATTTTCAATTTCCATCACTGGATTTTGCTCAACGTCTCCTTGAAAATTGGATTCAATAAGTTATATTGGTATTATATCATTCTATGCGCCTTGATTATATGTAAGCTTTGCCCTTTTGGTTGTATGTATCATTATGTCAAGATTATGTGACATTCTGATGCAGGAGGATCTGAGTCAGATGATGTTGAGCTGTCAGATAGCACGTATTAGCACTAGATATCTCGAATTAGTAGATCAGTCGCAAGAATGGCAAGAAGTCATAATTCTATTTCAATTTGCAATTTAGGGTGCATTTTAGTATTTTGGCCGTAACTTTGGCTACGAGTATCAGAATCGCGCAAACAACCCTAATTCAAAAAGATTTTTGCAACGCGCACGTCGTGGTCAACCAGCTTACGCTTATTGTACATCTTTTTGAGACCAAAAATCTACTGTTTCCCTTTTTCAAATCAACAAATTTAAGTAATTTATTTCCCTTTATAGTAACATTTCAATTAATGTTTAGGAAGTGATTTCTGAACCCAATTTCGGCTAGATTCTGGCAGTATATTTTTTTATTACTTATTTTATTTAGCATGATTATTGGGTGTTGCCAATTTTGGTAAAATTTCTAATATTGATGAGTTTTAGCTATAAAGCCCGGCTTGTAGGCTGATTTTTAGAGATGCCTTTGATTTGAGTAATTTGATTAAACATTAGAGTATTTTCTCTGTGTTTTTGATAATCTCTTGTATTCTTCCCTGTCAATTATCTGTTGCTATTAGCCTGCAGAATAATAGCTATTTTGCTCGGCGTCAGTGGTATCAGAGCTTCATCATCTTCTTGGGGTAAGATTTTATCAGTTTCTATAGCTGGTGGTCATGGTCATGGTCGTGGTCGTCGCGGGCAGGTTCCGAATGAGGAAGCCCCTCACCGTGATCGTAGCATTCAGGAAGTGATGGTTGAAGATTTACAGAGGTAGGTTACAAAGCTAACCCAGCGTTTAACGACGCAGGATTTCGGTAATCGTGAGATGGAAGAGCACAATTCTGATTCCAGTTTCGAAAACTCATATCATAATCGTGCTCGATTCTGGGAGCGCCGAGGTCGGGAGGACCGTCATGGACATCTCGGTTTCAAAGTAGATCTATCCGATTTTTCTGGGACGTTACAGGCATAAGGATTTGTGGATTGGTTGAATGAAGTAGAGTGTATCTTTGAGTATAAGGAAGTTCCAGATCCTGTCAAAGTGAAATTGGTTGTCATCAAACTCAAAGGCAGAGCATCTGCGTGGTGGGAGCAATTGAAGCAGTCATGCGACAGACAGGGCCAAGCCAAAATCACTTATTGGGAAAAGATGAAGGGTCGTATCCTTCCTTTCGGCTACACTCAAACTTTGTTTCAACGACTTCATTCATTGAGGCAAGGCACGAAATTAGTTGATGATTACACGGAGGAGTTCTATCAATTAGTAGCCCGTAATGACTTATCTGAGACGGAAGAGCAGATGGTGGCGCGATATTTGGGGGATTACGACAACCCCTGCAGGATGTCCTCAGCCTTCACTCACCGTGGACCGTTTCTGAAGCCTACCAGCGTGCACTTGCTGTGGAAAAATAGCAGAACAGGAGGTTTATGATCAGAAGTTATTAAAGCAGTCAGTCAGTTCGCCCTCAAGAATCTCGTTCTACCCAACCACCACCCCAGAGTAACTCTATTATTAGATGTTTTAGATTTGATGAACAGGTACATAGAGCGACTGAGTGCAGGAAGCCTGCTATTCAGAAGGGCAACAATCTCCTGATTGAGGAAGACATGGTAGACGAATTTGAGGAACTTGGAGAGCCAGTGTATGACGATGATGTAGATGGAG
>QNQO01004491.1:0-24704 GCA_003290165.1 Berberis thunbergii | reverse complement strand
TGTTTTTTTTTTTTTTTTAATTCTTTTCCTTTCAATATTCTCTTTGGTTGTTTGACAATAAAGTAGTATTAAATTTTTTTTTAATCTCTTTTGGATTATTTATATTGTTCTTAGTTTATTTCTTTTATTTTCACATTCTTTATTTTTGGATTTTTCTTATTTCAATGTGATAAATTAATCAAGAACAATATATCTACTCCTCAAACATATGCTCAAATAATTCAAAACCAATACCCAATACTCAATCATACATATTTTTCTCAACACACGAATCTTCATTTCCACTTCACTTTGTTTGTTATTTTGGAATATAATCCATATCTCCATCACAGTTAATTGTAATGTGACATTGTTCATATTTTAGAGAACTAAATGCATTTCAACTCTACCACAGACGTATGCAAACATAATGATAGATTTTTTTAAACGAAAGATAATAATAGAACTGGAACACTCATTTATGCCACTTGCCCTGCACCACCAACTCTTGATCGATGATATCTTAGAATCCTTACAAAACTTATAGTACAACACAAAATCTCCACAAAAAGAAACTTAAAACATGAAAGAAACATGTGCAGCATAACAAAAGAAATTAAAAAAAAGACATTAAATGAATACAAATTAATTAATAATATAAATAGAAATATTTATTAAAAAAAAGGCAATTAAGGAATATTAAAAACATGTAAATGAAATATGTCTATTATTATGAAGTGAATAAAAACATTTGCTGAATTTAAACATTATATATAGAGCAAACATGAAAATAATATAAAAATAAAAATTAACGTACAATCTTGAAGCCATGTTCAAATTATAACCTACGAAGAACCTTACCTACAATTAATAAAAAAAAAAAATCTTGATATAATAATAATGGAAGAATCTATGAAAAACCTTAACTACAATTGATAAGAAACATCTTTAAAAAATAATAATTGAATAACACTTAAATATGACGATCTCATATAACTTTTGCTCCACAACTAATAAATAAATAGAATAAAAAACACTAAGCATGAACCATTAAACAACAATGTCATATATGAAAAACCAACCATGAAATAAAACTCATATCGAATGACGTCCATTAAATGACTAATCACTACACCAAAATCCCCATTAGCAATGGTTTTAAACCGTGGGGTAACCCATTGTCACGGCTAAGAGCCGTGGGCTACAGAGGCGTCGCGAAATTCCTTTTAACGGCTATAAACCGTTGCTAAACATTTTAGCAACGGTTTTATGCTTGAGGAGGTGTGGTGATTTTCAGCATTTAGCCACGGTTTTAAACCGTTGCAAGAACATAGCAACGGTTTTAGCCGTGGCCACAGTAGCCAGGTTTTAAGCCGTGATAAGGTATGGATAATAGCAACGGTTTTAAACCGTGGCTAACAAAGTAGCAACGGTTTTAAGCCGTGGCTAAACATGGAGAAAGAAGCGTGGCAAACGTCATAGCAACGGTTGTTAGCCGTGTCAAGTCATGGCCACGGTTTTAAGCCGTGGCAACTGATGGAGAAAGACCACGGTTTGCAGCCGTGGCAAGATGCGACCACGGTTGTAAGCCGTTGGCAGTTAAAACAAAATTCAAAAAAAAAAATCTGGTTTGTTGCGAAAATAATATAATACAAAAAATTTTTTTTTTTTTGCTGCTGCTGCAGAATTGGAACAATCCAATTTCAAACTGATAATGCAATCACAGAGAATACTGGAAGATGATATTGCAGTTTCAGCATTAATCAATTATCAAGAGAATCACAGAAAGGGAAGACAAAGAATTCACAGGAAGGAAAGATTTATTTGATTGGAATGTAAAGGTTACAATGGTCTGATAGACTAGAATGTATTAGGCACAATTCGAGATTGCCAATCTCCTACACTTGTACAATGTGTTTACAAAAATGAATCAATGCTTTCTGTTACAGACTCCCCTACTTATATCAGTTCCTAAAAGTTCCTAATGCCTTTATAATTCTCCATAAAGCACAAGACAACACTGCATTGATATAGCAACAATGCCACAACAGTTTTGTGTAACCATCCAGACTTCCAGACTTGCTAACTTGCTAAGATAACCCCCAGATTTCCAAGCTTGCTAACCACTTGCACTTGCTAACAGACCTGCTAACCAACCATAATGTAAATACAGCATGAGTATACCTGCAAGAAATGCATCCAGCTCTTCAGCTGGCACATCAAACACAACACCCTTCCAATCAGCTGTAAGATAAATTTTAACCCTGCACAAGCCACACCTCAAGTTAATACTCTTATTTTGCTTATTTCACTTGTGAAAAAAATAAATTTTAAAGCACTTACAGCTGTCTTTGCAAGTGCCTTTGCGAGCAGCTCCAGTGCTGAAAGGCCAGATGAACTCAGAAGATCTTCAGCTGCAGACTTGAATGCTGGAACCACACTGCATTTTAAGGTTGCTTAAATATATGCAAGAAATGATTTTTAATTATAATAAGCAATCATCTATTACTAGTAATATAAACTACAGAGAACAGTAAATGTTAGTGCTGAATAAACAAATAGCAAACAGTTAGAAATCTAGAAATCTAAGCAAACAAGCTTACAAAAGTTTTGCGCCCAGCACATCTATGAACACAAACAAGCTATAAGTCACAGAATATGCTATTTCCATGTCTAAATTAAATATCAACTGATAATGAAACATAACATCTACCAGTAATGGTAGCTGTTTCTAGCCCAAGGCAAGCTGAACTCGTAAAAACATTAAAAAACAAAGAAATGTGGACTATAGATTTTGTCTCCAACTGATTCAATTATCAGTTTTTTCTTCTTTTTCTGCTTAGCCAATTATTACACTTCATTTGCAATCCCAAAAACTGGATCACTTTACAAATGGAGAAGAAAAATAAAAACATAACAAAAACAACCGAACGAAAACAAATCCTACTAAGTTATGAAAATGCCAGTTCAAGAGGCCTTTAACTTTAAACAATAACCCAACTAATAATTAACTTAAATAGTTAACTGATAGGAACTTACCTGTTTATACTGATGTTCTGCAGGAATTGAGACTCCAAACACTTCAACACCAGATCTCAATGTCAGAGTGGTGATTCCTGGAAGCAAAAGAATTCTTCAAGATACAAACAAGTTGATAACAACTGCAAAGATTATATGTTCAGTGAAGACTGATTCAGTAAGAATGTAATGTGTATAGAATGAATTCTGAGATTACAATGAAAAAGAAGATATGTATCAGGCAGTATTCGAGATTGCCACTCTCCTATTTGAGCAAAGCTCAATGTACAAATACTTTCTTACAGGAATGAATCCTTTATTTCTTTTGCTAACTCTTATTTATAGCAATCAGAATTAACATTGACTAACAGTGGATCTAACAGAACATTCTCTAATTAACAGAGCACCTAACAGAATGTCTTTACAGACTAACAGAGCACCTAACAGGAATGTCTTTACAGACTGCCACAGAATAAAATTGTTTCACGATGGAACACCTCCCCGTTTTAAAGCCTTGCCTTGTATTGAGAGATATTAGTACAATGTCATCCATTCCATATAGCTGATATAATCTCCTCTTTTCACCTAACTCAACAGTATCAAATTGTTTCACGATGCATCAAATCTCATATGTTTTGGTTGTGAGAGAAGGAAGAAAAGCAAAATCAAATTAGCTACACATTGGTGGTGAAAGAAGGAAGAAAAGCAACTATACTTCTATGCAGAGTTCTGATATATATCAACTCTTACCTGCTTCTCTTCTTCAGAGAATCCTCAGCTGCAGCAATTTTATCTGCACATGCTTTCTCCAGTTCAGATAGCATAGCCTTCTCTCTCTTCCCTAAAGAAAAATCAGTTTCTGAGTTAAAAATGTAAGCATAGTTTGTTTCTAGGACAATGGAACAAGTGAACTGAATCCACTCCTTACTTTGTTGTTCGTAACGGATGAAAAGCTTTTCCTTTTTTCTTCAAATTTGCCAAATATTTCTGCCAAAACCCATAGCCACAACATTTGGAACTGTGAGCACAATGAATAACATAATCTGGAAACAATTTAGATCTTCCCTCATCTGAATTTAAAAATTTTACCTATGCTTTGGCCTGAATATGTTATATAGGACCACTTTTAAGGACTACCGATATGAGTTCCTTGTGCAAATAAGGATCCTGAGTACACAAAATTATGACACCATAAGTAAGTCATATTTATGTAAGGATAGAAAACATAGGGCAAGAAACATTATTAAATGTAAGAGCATGAACATGGTGGTCTCTAGAAACTGCTTAACTGTGTTTCATGTGCAAAGCCTAACTAATACAGTAATACTAATCAACATAAGATATATTGACTTTGTTTCAATCAGGATTTTATCTAACATCTTTTTCCTGGGATTAACCTTTCCATTCACATACTGACTATTTCATTTAACATCTTTCCAAATCTTAAATCTAGAGATTTACATTTCGTAGTACCATAGAACAGCTAGGCCTGTTATCATCCCAATCATTCAGTTGAATATCATAAAAGATAACAGCTCAATGTGTATGAATATGTTCTCTGCTCTGAAAGTACTTTAAGTTCACAGCAAGTTACCTTTAAAAGCCTGATGATGTGATGCTTTCTCCTTGCAAAATTGGTCATAAACAGTCTGGAATTTGGTGGATTCATTCTTAAGGGAATATTCCCACTGCCATTCATGAAAACACATATGATCATTAAACCAAATCTTCAAGCATTCCAGTTAAACAATCTACATTGAGCATTAAACCTCAGTATACTCAACCCACCTCTTTGAAACTCTTTGAAAGTGCCTTCACAAAACTCTGCTGTCAGTAGAGCAACAAAATGAAGGAAAACGCCTGATCAAAGACTTAGAGAAGCTGAACTAATATCTATACAAGTAATTCAGAAAGGGTTGGACATGTAAATCTCTTTCTCACCTGTCTTTCTCTAGTTTTGATTTTGCCTCATCAAGCATAGATTTGATCTCAGAGGCAACACTGTCAGGAAACAACCACTAACAGTTACAAATCAAACATAATATGGAAGACAGTGCCTGCAACAATACTCAATCTTATGCTGTAAGTGAATCTGGGTTATCCGATTCCTTATTTGACACGTTGAAAGTTAAGAAAATATAATAACTCAACCACTAACATTTTCTCTGAAGTTTCTGGAAAAATATAATAACTACAGTTGCCATCAATAGTCATGGCTATTGGTTCACCTTTTGTCGGATCCAATTATGAGTGTTTTAACATCTCTCAGCTATTCCAATATCTGTATAATGTATATTTACATGCAGTAAGTATCCAGATTCGAGCACGTGTAAATAAACACTTTCAGTTTGCAGGTTAGAAATAGAAACTGCTTATATCTGAATAAGCATTAAACAAAACCTTGCTTCATTTCAAGAGAATAGAATTGGTTGATCACTTAAAGAAGCAAGTAGATAGGATTATATCAAGTATAGAGAAAAAAAGAATTATATTAAGTATAGAGAAAAAGAAACACCTCAATCAATGGATCCCTCCCGACAATTGAAAATACTTCATCAGCAAGCTTTCTTATGACCTTTGCACGGGGATCATAATTTTTGTATACACGGTGGCCAAAACCTGACATCTTCCTTTTCCTGTATAAAGCCAAGATAAAGGGTCAAGAAAAAATTAAATCAAATTGCACAGTGGCACCAGTTCAGTCACATTAGTTAATGAGACACCATTTGCAAAGACAACAAAAACTCACCTGTTTTTCACACCTTCAATGAATTCAGGAATGTTCTCAACTGTTCCAATCTCATTCAACATTTTAAGCACAGCCTATCTCTTTTCAATCAATGACTCTTTTCTGCTAATGCTCTCTTATTTATAGCACTTATCATATTGACAGCTACTCTCACATATATTGACAACTATTCTTAACAGACATACAAACATCTAACTGTCATCCTTCCTAACAGAGCACTCACAGTAATAACAGAGCACTAACACCTCACAGACAGAATTACAATGTAATATGAATGAATGAGGAAGGTTGTTCGAGAGGCCTTAGTCTCCTAATGAGCAACTGCTCAAGTGTACATTGTCTGATATCATGAATGAATACCCTGTTATTGCCATTCTCCTATTTATACTAATACCTCACAGAGGTCTTTGCAACATTTCTAACAGAGCATTTCTAACCACTAACAGAATATACCAACAGAATACTGGAAATAACTAACCTGTGCCAACCGCCCCAATGCAAAGGCTGACATTTCCCTGAGTTGCACGTCTGTACAATGTGAACCTGCAACAACCATAAAAATAAATCATTAAAGAAAGATGGAAGGCAACTAGGGCAATGGTTCAGCTGTATGAATACTCATCTGATCCAAAATCCATTATACAACAACTCAATTCAGAATAACAGTCACACTTTAGGAGCAAGAAACAGTATATGTTTGAAAAACCATCATTTGAGAAAAAAGGTCGGTTGAGACTGAAATAAGAGAGTGGGAGCGTGGAAGAAATGAGGATAGAGATGGAGGGGCAAGAGGGAGAAAGACAGATGAACTTTTTCCTTAATGAATTTGTGGAATTCAAAACCCAAAACCAAACCAATAATAAAGACCGTTCTGTTTATCAAATATATCTTACATTACTTGGAGAAATATATTCTAATTTGAGTTCAAAATACCTGATTATTGAGTTCAAAATGCTCATCAGAGGATTTCATGCTTCAAAATGAATAATAAAATCATGAACTAACCCTTAACTGATGCTGCTCATCAACTGCCAAAGCATCTAATGGCTAATAGTGTATAGCATTACTCACCTGACAGTGTGTCCCATGCAGTATAAGTTGGGGGTAAACCCACAAACTTCTTTGAAGGATCTTTGGATGAATGTTGGCAAAACTGACCAAAATAGTCCGGTTTCTGCTCCTTCTGCCACATAATTAGAGGAGCTATTTCCATTGAAAGGCTACGAGCATCCATCTGTTGAGAGATCATTATTGATAAGTGATAAGACCAATCATTCATTATTCAAATGTAAATGAAGCTGCTCATAGTGCAGATCGTACCCACAAAAAGCATGCATAAAGAGTTGGTATCAAGCTTATCAAAAAGATCTTAGATTGTAAGCAGAAAAATCAGAACATTACTTCCATCATTAAAAGCCTCAAATTCACAAATGATTTACTCGTCAACGTACAGAACCAAAACAACATTGGAAGAATCTTAGATTGTAAATTTGCCATCTACCTGTAACTTGTTCGGAGGAACCAGTTCAACATTTTCCACTTTAAGTGTGCAACAGCCCACTGTCTCTGCCTCATCGTCATCCTGCAAAGACAACAAACCAAAATAAGAACAGCCAGATAAGGCTTAAGTCTAGAGACACTACGCTTTAGTCGCGTGGAGAATTTTTTTTTTTTAAGAGTAAGCCTGTATTAACACTTTTCCAAAGTAAAAAACCTGAAACATGTCAGAATTACATTAGAAAGGATAGTATACAAGAGATAATGATTAAGAGTAGCATAAATTAAACTGTTTTATATACCTTCAGTAGCCTTGCCTTCTCATATTTCTCCTTGTCACTTTGACCATTCAATGAACTGCTAGCAGCCAAGAAGACATATTTGAACTCTTTTGGATTAATTGGATCGTTCCAAAAGGCTAACCATGTCACAATGTTGTCATGTTTACTTCTTTCCACCTGTACCAGCAACACAGATATTTCAGAACCTGGACAAAACTGATTGGACTTCTACTTCTATTTATCATACTATATATGCAGAATTATTTGGTATGTTGCAGCTATAGAGTGAACTTGATCAAAGCATGCATGCTGGGACTATTCAGATCTGAGCTTTGCAAAAGAATTTTGTTCAATGTTTACCTTTGCTTCAAATCAGGAAGATAAAAACAACTCCCAAATTTTGCCTCCTCTAGAATCTGGAACTGGAAAGCCTAGATATGAAGCTACAAAAACAAAACACCAAAAAATAAATTTTCCTTTTTCACTCACAAAGGAAGAAATAAGTCTTCCAACTGTGTAAAACAAGAAATAAGTCAGACATTGCAGATACTGAAAGTAAGCCAACAACACAAGTAAATGTTACTTAGGAGAATGGTACTTAACTGGACTTTACATATTGAGGCCTTATATCTGTGCCAACATGTTAGAGAATGGTTCCATGGGTTCTCACCCCAAGAAGGATTGGAATCAATACAGTAGTCCAAGTCCTGCAACTGCTCCATTGGAGGGTGTGAGATTTGTGCCTCTGCTGCCATTGTAGAAAATTCTCTGAAGAAGAAGAAAGTAAAGAGAAGAGAAGAGAGAAAATGAGAGTATTAGTGAGTTCCTTTAATAGCAGAAAAATACACTATCATTCTCTGATTAAACAAGATCTATTAATGACATGAGTGAACATATGCATACCTGAGCTGCTTCACAAATGGATACAACTCGAGGACTCGATCTTACTGCATAAACAACAGATTTGAACTTCAGGGAATGTACATAAGAATGGGACTTCAAGGAATAAAATTGAACAACTGTTGGCAAAATTGAACAACTGTTCCCAAACATAATTTAAGTCTATAGATACTTGCACTTAAGCTTCAGCTAGTTACCTTAAAATGAACAATCACGTGCCCGTAGTGTATTTTACTCAGCTCCTCTTTTGCTGCCACCATTACATTGCTTCCAACATAGTTGTAACTATCAATCATCAAGTTCCACATGATTTTTACACCATACGAAGAAATCACCAACGTCCAAATCCCCCATCATGTCTCCTTTTTTATCACTCTTGTAAAGTTTCACCTCAGTCCTGAATTTGAAGCATAAGGAAAGTCTGATCTCTGTTGCAGGGTTCAATGATCCATGACAAGCGCAAGAGAATCGATGGATAGGATCTACAACCTCTATTGCTATCGCAATGACATTCTTTTCCCAATCACAAACTTTGTAAGTCCTTGACACTGAAGGAACAGATTGCTTGGAGAAGGAAACCTCGCAACACCTTGAGAAGATGATGGTAATGGAGATGGTGGTAATGGAGATGAAGGTAATGGAGATGGTGGTAATGGAGATGGAGGTAATGGATTTTCTGGTTGCCTTGTCGATTGTGCACGGGATGACGGTGTATATTCAGTTATTTGTGTCCGTCCTTGTGTTCCCTCACTTGTTGATGCAGGTCTCACATTTGGTCCACAATGTTTTATCCAAAAGCAATGAACGAGCGGGAAGTGCAGCATCATACTTCCTTTTAGAGACGGTGGTTCCAACACAACGAGTACGTCCCCTCGCTTCTTGGCCAAACACTTGACTTAGAGGATCATCATCAATAGTGAGGTCAGTGGTACCCTGGGTTGAAGATTCTTGCAAGGCGGCGTTTTTTGCTTTAACTTGTTCCTTCAAAAGAATGAAAATATAAAATAAACCAGGGCACAAATAATATTCAAACAACTACACAGTAAATTAAGAATTGTGTGTAAAGACATCATTGGGCACATACCATATATAGTTCAGCACCATGCGTGGGTTTTCCATCCTTTCCTGTGAGACAAGCAATCCATATGTCAGTGCGTGTGACTGGTTCCCCATCAGGGTTCTTCTCAACCTATATACGTGAAAGATTAGTCTCAGCCTATATAGTTAAATGGTATATAATATTGTACTAGTAGCTAAAAACTCAATTACCATTTCATACTCTACTTCTGCAGCACTCTTTGGCCACCACCCCCCATACATACTTTGAAGCCTTTTTGTTTTTTGCATTTTGGGCTCTAATTGCCTTCGCTTCAGGGGTGCTCTCATAGTGAACAAACTCCTTTCAATTCTCCTCTCTTACACCATTTGGAACATGCTTCTCTTGTTCCTCAATGGTAGGATACTTATCCAAATAATTCTTCCTAAGATCTGCCTTGAACCTTCTATAATATTCAGGCATTTTCAAATGCACACTCCTTTTCACATAATTTGGGATGTCGTATTCACGCTGCAAATAAGCCATTAAGATATAAGTTGAAAATAAAATAAGACATTATGAAAATCAATGATGTAAAATCTCACCTTGAGGCCATTCCACACATCCTCTTTGTAGTTGTCAGTAACATGGTGCCAAACCCTTGAATTTGATGGGCACAAGGGTTTCAACAAGTTTTCCAATGTTTTTATTGAAATTTCTAGCACCAGGTCCAACTGCTAAATAGTGGAGGTTGAACTGTATGGTTTTTTTTAACTTCACTGTCATCATTTGTAGATGTAGTGACATCAATGGTGGAGAGATTGCTGCGAGTACTATCCATTTCTATCAATGACATTATAGATATTAACCATTATCAAACAAAAAGAAATAAGAAACAACTATATACACCACATTTATAGATAATTTCCTTCCACAACATATCACCACAAATAGATTTTTATAAATCATTGGAAAAGCCAATCTGAATACATAGCTACAAAGCTTCCCTTTCCTAACTCAAAAGTCAAAATAAGAAACAAAGACAAAATATTGGGTCTCAACCAAAGAGGATTACTAAAATAGCATTAGAATGCATCAAAAAATATTGTAGCATAGTCGATTAGTGTTCAATCCTCTTTGAGTATGTAGAACTACATGCCACCCGTCATTTGATTGATCTTTCGAATAAAATACCCCACTTGCTTCTTGAGCTAAAATGAATGGATCTTCTTCCACCTTTCTTTTGTCTTTTAGCTTCGACAAGTTTACCATCTCATGGTTCCAAATTGGGTCCACCTTATATGCATTTTTCTTATCTTCCACTTTGACCCAATCACAATAGAAGACAGTTTCTTTGAAATCTATGTAGTCTAGCACCAATATGTCTCTAACAACTCCATACCATTTGACTAGTTGGTCCTTTGGCCTCTTATCTTTCTTACTAGCAACAAAATGAGCAATGGCATCCATGGAGACACCACTATCTTGTGTCACCAAACATTCATCCAAAGAACTTGTCGCAAATGTGAAACCATTTACACAATAATTTGGATATCGGGTTGCCAAAAATTGTGGACCATTGGCTAACCTCCAAAGTGTGGTATTTGTTTCCCCAGCCTTCTCCAACTACATTGTAAACAAATCATCTTAGAACTGAAATCTGAAAAAAAAAAAAAATTATATATGAATAAATACACATTATAAAATACCTCATTACACAACCAACACTACACCAAAAACCCCCATTAGCAACGGTTCTATACCGTGGGCGTAAGCCATTGCCACGGCTAAGAGCCGTGGACTACAGGGGCGTCGCGAAATCCTTTGTAACGGCTATAAACCGTTGCTAAAATTATAGCAACGGTTTTATATTCAAGACGGTTGATACTTTAGCCACGGTTCTAACTGTTGCTAAAAGTTTAGCAACGGTTTTAAGCCGTGGCAAGTATTAGCAACGGCTTAAAACCGTGGCCAGACTTTCCACGACTTAAAACCGTTGCTAAACTTTTAGCCACGGTTTTAAGCCGTGAATAGTAAAAAAAATTTTTTTTTTTTTTTTTGTTGCTATCAAATGACTTTTGATTACATCTTATGGATAAGTATAATTCAGCACGTGCATCAAATAAATAAAATTTAATATGACTTTTTATTAAATTTAAAAATAGCGTTTACAACCTCTGATCAGCAAATTCCAACAATTGCTTTCAAGCAATTCATTACAGCAGCAACATTTACAATTCATTATTGGCTACTGATCATCTATCTACATGCACTACAAATAAACCTTCTTTCTGAGTCTGCTTTTCCTTGCTGCCTCTCTATTCTGAGCAAGCATTCTCAATAAGTTTTCCATGTAAACACTGAAATATATCAACCCTGCACCCATCATATATAAACACTGAAATCAGACTATTTGGAGACCCCCTGCACCCATCACTGAGCTCTACTACACCTTGCTCCCCGGGAATGATCTCTAGCTTGTGTTTCACATAGCCAAAGCCTCTTTGAGTTCGTTAACAAGTGATTCATTCCTAACAGCTACCAATTGTGGTTTAAACATCTTGATCTGTCCAGGGGTAACTAAAAGTAAGCATCTCATATTTCATACCAGACGAGGACTTTCTTCATTTTCTAAACTATTTGTATTTAACAACTTGCAATAGCCTTTCAATAAGGATTAGGGGAGTACCTGATCAGCAAGAAGAGTCACATTCCAACCAGCTGCCAATGCAACAACTCTGAACTTATCAGGTTTTCTGCAACTATGTACAAGTCAGCAAATACCAGATTGTGTGAGACATTTTAAACAACTAAAGAACGGATTAACTGGGGCAACAAATACAAAGACCCCATTTAAGAAAATATACTGAAAATGATTTTATCTGAAACAAGAAATAGTTCATCCAAGGACTTTCGAATCAAAAGTTCAATGAGTTTTTTACAAATTAGTATCCATTTGGAAAACATTGACAACTTGAGAAATACAAAGCCTGATGCTTTTATGATGGAGATGTTGTACCTGAGTTCCAATTAAACGAGTACACCCAACGATAGATACGAGTTTTTGACTATCCCAAGCCTTGTATCCAGGGTCAGTGTCACGCCCCGATTTTCGAGAAAACGAAATCCCAAAATCACGTAGGATTATCCGTTTCCCCAAAACTCGGGACGTGAAATTCAATAACAACAGAAACATTTAGCAGCAATGACAAAAATATAATTTAGAAAATAGGAACAAACTAAAATTATACAAAATTCTAACCAGGAAAAACTGACGTCGCTAGCCCCACTAGCGGAACTCCCGTAACGCTGCTCAAAAGTCTCTAAACCTGAAAAGCTAATCGGCTACATTCCCAAAGGAATGTACCCAAGAAGCAAAACTCACTTGGGTCAGCAATAAAGCTGGTGTGAGAAATCTTCATCCCAAAATCAATAAAAATCGCACGTGATAAACATCAGCAAAACACAAACAACAAACCATCACACCAATAGGTAGTTCCTCAACGAGGCAAAGGTGTGATGCAAGAAAACCAGTTCCAAGAATTTAGTTCCTCAACGAGGCAATCATATCATCATCAATAGTAAATATGCATTTACCTGTACTTACCCTATAGGAGTTAACTATGGCAAGTCGGCCCTGCAGAAATATTAGTGGACTTGCCATCCTGCATAAAAAGATTAGAAACAATGCAACATATTTATTCTTTTTATTTGAATTAGGTTCATCTTTTTAACGGATTGATCACTTAGACGATACCACATTCGCACCACCTTCGTGCCGAACATACATGCCCGTATGCCTCTCTCATATAAAGGAGGACTACTCCGTCATCCATGCCTAAGTGGGGACATCACATACAGGCATGCATCGCGGATACCCCTAACTATATGAGTACCAAAAGCCACCCTTGGGCTATCAATGCGCATAACTCACGTCACATTTTTACGGATAAATATCAAAGCCTATTTTAGGCATACAATCCACCACATTTCCGCAAGACTAACCCGAAGGTTATTTTAGTTTCTCTAGTAAGAAATGGGTGCCCCAACTCCGCAAGACGACCCGCAGGTCATTTAGTTTCTCTAGTAAGAGAGGGGAAATAATAAACCAAAGAGATGTGGTAGTTCTAAGTGATACAAGTCCAAGTGGTTTATATTTTCAGAAATCAAGGATTACCAATATCATTTATTTTTGATAATTCAGAATTCCTCCACAATGACATTTTGTCATTCGTAAATTGATTCACAATCTATCCACCCACATTTTTGGGGAAAACATAGCATATACATCAATCATGCTTTATAACAACATGGCAATCAAGCCACTCCTTGATTCAAATATCCAATATTTTCATAATGCATAAACACGTCAATATGCATACAAATCTCCAAATTTATCACAATGCATTAATATTCATCAACCATTCACATCTCAGCATCACTATTACTTTAGAATATGAAAACATAGTTACGAGCTACTAACTGTAGTCTAACCAAGCCCAAACAAATCCATATCTAATAGCTTTCTTAAACACTGATTTCGGTGTGAGCTAACTTAGCTTACAGTGCATTAATAAGAAACGACATTCAATATACTCAAATACTCGACAAAATGTGGGAGATTGTCTCACATCATAATCAAGTCTACTAAGAAGTAATTGTACAATAGAAAACTAGTCACACTTTAGTAGTAGCCATTAGAAGATCTAACCACTTACCATGACCTTGCGACATGATGACAATGACTTACACTATAATATTGATCATAAATTAATAACGATAGTAAAATAGAGTTTTAGCTTCAAAAACAAGATGTAATCCTCCTCTCTGCCCCACTCCTATTCTTGTACTAAATTACTTATTCACAAACAAAACTTACAACTGAGCGACAGGTCCTTGATTACGCAAGAACACTGCATTGTGACTATTTGTCAAAGTTTATCCAATGACTTACAACAAATTTATGATCATCGATAGCTTCATCAAGTATTGGCTCATATCAAGGGCAACCCTTCGTAACCCATCACTAATACAAACACTTTATTGATGTTGCACATTCCAAAACCATAAATACCCATCATAGAATTCAAACACAAACATTGCAAAGAAACACGAACAACATGCACAAAGAAAACAAACCCATTATCACAGGGCAAAACCCCTTTTATTTTTGTAAATTGGGGATATTCTATTTCAAGAAACAACATGAACTAGCCACCCCAATCAACCAATCAAACAATCCAACAACAGATTATCTAAAAAGGTATTATTTAATATATACTCTACACATCAAAAGACAACAAGTGGAACAAGAAAACAAGTAACACAGCATAGGCAAACTGATAGAAAAGGACTCAAAGTAGAAGAGAAAAATGAAGAAACTCACAGAAAAAGGGAAAGAATGAAGAAAACTCACTAATAGTAGCACAGTCTCCAGCAACCAATCCGCCACTTCTTCTCAACCATGTTAATAAACTTCACCCATATACCACCGTGTACTAAATGAAGCCCACATAATGTCCCGGCTTCTTGAACTCTTACCCGCAAGACAGTCCCCACACGTGGAAATGTACACAAGACATCTCGAGGCAACAGTGATAGCCCCAACTGCAGTGGGAGTGGGTTCTCGTGTTCCTCACTAAGCCTTTGCAGACAGCTTAATGGAGGGCATCACTTCCACATTCTTCTTTAAAGTTACCATCAGGAGTTACAATGAAACCCATTACATTACTCGAATGAGAGCACGTCCGTCACATCTTTCAGCCCAAAAAGTTCCTGCGGGAACAGAGAAGACATCTGCCTAAATCTTGGAGTGAGGAGATAAAAGGAATAAAAGGCCCCAACTCTCTCCATGCAAATCCCAATCTGATTTCTCTCTCTTAGCCACCACCATCTGTTGGTTATAATCCCACTTAACAGAAACATGAGCTCTCATATTCAAAAGATTATTCAATGAATCCATATTCTTTTTTTTTTTTTTGTGTGACATTGCTTCAGCCAAATTGACACTTTCAACACAGGAACCATTCAAACACTTCTTCTTCTGTCCAGCCGCCATTTTCTAGAATATATATTAGTGTACTAATTTTGTATGAATTGCTACTTGGTCTTGATTGAAGAATACCCTCTTGATACAGATAAGGACCTTCATTCACAGCGTACTGACAGTTACCTGTTGGAGTTGTTGATTTGGTTGACGAACT
The DNA here is from genome assembly GCA_003290165.1 of Berberis thunbergii. NCBI lineage: Eukaryota > Viridiplantae > Streptophyta > Magnoliopsida > Ranunculales > Berberidaceae > Berberis > Berberis thunbergii. The sequence goes on along the minus strand of QNQO01004491.1, from coordinate 9,041 downwards.
CAGGCTTTCGTTCGATGCAGCTAGGTTATGATTGGAAGGATGGAGAAATAAAAGAAGGAGAAATAAAAGAAAAAAAACTAGGGTTTTCCTCTTTATAGGTGGGTGGCTATTTGCCCCCACTGAATTTTTGAGAGCACTCGCCCTTTAACTCACCACATAAAACCCTAATTTCGAAATTCACAATTCAATTAAATGTAACCCTATTTTATTTATTAAAAATAAAATAAATTATATTTATGAAATTTAGGGGGTGGTTACATTATACACACGTTAAATGGAATCTCGTCCCGAGATTCGGAAGGTAAGACAGTTAACTGAATTTCGAAAATACTAGTTAGTCAAACAAAATAAGATTTTGAAACACAATTTCAATTGAATTTTAGAAACATAAATTATTTATTGTTATTTGAAAAGTAGGAGGTGTTACATTATATACAACTAAAAAGGAATCTCGTCCCGAGATTCACGGAAAAGTGTTAAGGAACACTACGGATATCAAAACCCCTAAAAAGAAATAATACGAAACAATATCACGTAAATATCGGCATTTTAAATAAGTTTGCTTCGCGCACACACAAGTCAATGAAGTCTCATCATGAGATTCACGAAGAAAACAAAAACTAAACAAAAGTTTTCAAGGTTCGCCCTTGTCACTTTATCTTAAGACTTCTACACTCCTACACACCCATATCCACATTCGAGGGATCACCTAGACTCTACCCCAGCCTAGGCTAACCAAATGCTCTGATACCAAACTGTAACGCCCCGATTTTCGATGAAAACGAAAATCCCAAAATCCACGTAGGATCATCGTTTCCCCAAAACTCGGGACGTGAAATTCAATAACAACAGAAACATTTAAGCAGCAATGACAAAATATAATTTAGAAAATAGGAACAAACTAAAATTGTACAAACTCTAACCAGGAAAAACTGACGTCGCTAGCCCACTAGCGGAACTCCCGTAACGCTGCTCAAAAGTCTCTAAACCTGAAAAAGCTAGTTGGCTACATTCCCAAAGGAATGTACCCAAGAAGCAAAAACTCACTTGGGTCAGCAATAAAGCTGGTGTGAGAAATCTTCATCCCAAAAATCGATAAAAATCGCACGTGATAAACATCAAGCGAAAACACAAACAACAAACCATCACACCAATAGGTAGTTCCTCAACGAGGCAAAGGTGTGATGCAAGAAAACCCAGTTCCAAGAATTTAGTTCCTCAACGAGGCAATCATATCATCATCCTAATACGTAAATATGCATTTACCTGTACTTACCCTATAGGAGTTGACTATGGCAAGTCGGACCTGCAGAAATATTAGTGGACTTGCCATCCTGCATAAAAGAATTAGAAAACAATGCAACATCATTTATTCTTTTTATTTGAATTAGGTTCATCTTTTTAACGGATTGATCACTTAGACGATACCACATTCGCACCACCTTCGTGCCGAACATACATGCCCGTATGCCTCTCTCATATAAAGGAGGACTACTCCGTCATCCCATGCCTAAGTGGGACATCACATACAGGCATGCATCGCGGATACCCCTAACTATATGAGTACCAAAAGCCACTCTTGGGCTATCAATGCGCATAACTCACGTCACATTTTTTACGGATAAATATCAAAGCCTATTTTAGGCATACAATCCACCACATTTCCGCAAGACTAACCCGAAGGTTATTTTAGTTTCTCTAGTAAGAAATGGGTGCCCCAACTCCGCAAGACGACCCGCAGGTCATTTAGTTTCTCTAGTAAGAGAGGGGAAAATAATAAACCAAAGAGATGTGGTAGTTCTAAGTGATACAAGTCCAAGTAGTTTATATTTTCAGAAATCAAGGATTACCAATATCATTTATTTTTGATAATTCAGAATTCCTCCACAATGACATTTTGTCATTCGTAAATTGATTCACAATCTATCCACCCACATTTTTGGGGAAAACATAGCATATACATCAATCATGCTTTATAACAACATGGCAATCAAGCCACTCCTTGATTCAAATATCCAATATTTTCATAATGCATAAACACGTCAATATGCATACAAATCTCCAAATTTATCACAATGCATTAATATTCATCAACCATTCACATCTCAAGCATCACTATTACTTAGAATATGAAAACATAGTTACGAGCTACTAACTGTAGTCTAACCAAGCCAAACAAATCCATATCTAATAGCCTTTCTAAACACTGATTTCGGTGTGAGCTAACTTAGCTTACAGTGCATTAATAAGAAACGACATTCAATATACTCAAATACTCGACAAAATGTGGGAGATTGTCTCACATCATAATCAAGTCCTACTAAGAAGTAATTGTACAATAGAAAACTAGTCACACTTTAGTAGTAGCCATTAGAAGATCTAACCACTTACCATGACCTTGCGACATGATGACAATGACTTACACTATAATATTGATCATAAATTAATAACGATAGTAAAATAGAGTTTTAAGCTTCAAAAACAAGATGTAATCCTCCTCTCTGCCCCACTCCTATTCTTGTACTAAATTACTTATTCACAAACAAAATTACAACGAGCGACAAGGTCCCTTGATTACGCAAGAACACTGCATTGTGACTATTTGTCAAAGTTTATCCAATGACTTACAACAAATTTATGATCATCGATAGCTTCATCAAGTATTGGCTCATATCAAGGGCAACCTTCGTAACCCATCACTAATACAAACACTCTATTGATGTTGCACATTCCAAAACCATAAATACCCATCATAGAATTCAAACACAAACATTGCAAAGAAACACGAACAACATGCACAAAGAAAACAAACCCATTATCACAGGCAAAACCCCTTTTATTTTTGTAAATTGGGGATATTCTATTTTCAAGAAAAACATGAACTAGCCACCCAATCAACCAATCAAACAATCCAACAACAGATTATCTAAAAAGGTTATTTAATATATACTCGACACATCAAAAGACAACAAGTGGAACAAGAAAACAGTAAACACAGCATAGGCAAACTGATAGAAAAGGACTCAAAGTAGAAAGAGAAAGAAATGAAGAAACTCACAGAAAAAGGGAAGAATGAAAGAAAATCACTAATTAGTAGCACAGTCCCAGCAACCAATCCGCCACTTCTTCTCAACCATGTTAATAAACTTCACCCATATACACCGTGTACTAAATGAAGCCCACATAATGTCCCGGCTTCTTGAACTCTTACCCGCAAGACAGTCCCCACACGTGGAAATGTACACAAGACATCTCGAGGCAACAGTGATAGCCCCAACTGCAGTGGGAGTGGGTTCTCGTGTTCCTCACTAAGCCTTTGCAGACAGCTTAATGGAGGGGCATCACTTCCACATTCTTCTTTAAAAGTTACCATCAGGGAGTTACAATGAAACCCATTACATTACTCGAATGAGAGCACGTCCGTCAATCTTTCAGCCCAAAAAGTTCCTGCGGAACAGAGAAGACATCTGCTAAATCTTTGGAGTGAGGAGATAAAGGAATAAAAGGCCCCAACTCTCTCCATGCAAATCCCAATCTGATTCTCTCTCTCTTAGCCACCACCATCTGTTGGTTATAATCCCACTTAACAGAAACATGAGCTCTCATATTCCAAAAGATTATTCAATGAATCCATATTCTTTTTTTTTTTTTTTGTGTGACATTGCTTCAGCAAATTGACACTTTCAACACAGGAACCATTCAAACACTTCTTCTTCTGTCCAGCCGCCATTTTCTAGAATATATCATTAGTGTACTAATTTTGTATGAATTGCTACTTGGTCTTGATTGAAGAATACCCTCTTGATACAGATAGGACCTTCATTCACAGCGTACTGACAGTTACCTGTTGGAGTTGTTGATTTGGTTGACGAACTCGAGCTTTCGTTCTAGCAGCTAGGTTATGATTGGAAGGATGGAGAAATAAAAGAAGGAGAAATAAAAGAAAAAAACTAGGGTTTTCTCTTTATAGGGTGGGTGGCTATTTGCCCCCACTGAATTTTTGAGAGCACTCGCCCTTTAACTCACCACATAAAACCCTAATTTCGAAATTCACATTCAATTAAATGTAACCCTATTTTTATTTTATTAAAAATAAAATAATTATCTTTATGAAATTTAGGGGTGTTACATTATACACACGTTAAATGGAATCTCGTCCCGAGATTCGGAAGGTAAGACAGTTAACTGAATTTCGAAAATACTAGTTGTCAAACAAAATAAGATTTTGGAAACACAATTTCAATTGAATTTTAGAAACATAAATTATTTATTGTTATTTGAAAAAGTAGGGGTGTTACATTATATACAACTAAAAAGGAATCTGTCCCGAGATTCACGGAAAGTGTTAAGGGGAACACTACGGATATCAAACCCCTAAAAAAGAAATAATACGAAACAATATCACGTAAATATCGGCATTTTAAATAAGTTTGCTCGCGCACACACAAGTCAATGAAGTCTCATCATGAGATTCACGAAGAAACAAAACTAAACAAAAGTTTCAAGGTTCGCCCTTGTCACTTTTATCTTAAGACTTCTACACTCCTACACACCCATATCCACATTCCGAGGATCACCTAGACTCTACCCAGCCTAGGCTAACCAAATGCTCTGATACCAAACTGTACACGCCCCGATTTTTCGAGGAAAACGAAAATCCCAAAATCACGTAGGATCAATACGTTTCCCAAAACTCGGGACGTGAAATTCAATAACAACAGAACATTAGCAGCAATGAAAAAATATAATTTAGAAAATAGGAAAAAACTAAAATTTGTACAAATTCTAACCAGGAAAAACGACGTCGCTAGCCCACTAGCGGAACTCCGTAACGCTGCTCAAAGTCTCTAAACCTGAAAAGCTAGTTGGCTACATTCCCAAAGGAATGTACCCAAGAAGCAAAAACTCACTTGGGTCAGCAATAAAGCTGGTGTGAGAAATCTTCATCCAAAAAATCGATAAAAATCGCACGTGATAAACATCAGGCGAAACACAAACACAAACATCACACCAATAGGTAGTTTCCTCAACGAGGCAAAGGTGTGATGCAAGAAAACCCAGTTCCAAAATTTAGTTCCTCAACGAGGCAATCATATCATCATCTAATACGTAAATATGCATTTACCTGTACTTACCTATAGGAGTTGACTATGGCAATCGGACCTGCAGAAATATAGTGGACTGCCATCCTGCATAAAAAGAATTAGAAACAATGCAACATCATTTATTCTTTTTATTTGAATTAGGTTCATCTTTTAACGGATTGATCACTTAGACGATACCACATTCGCACCACCTCGTGCCGAACATACATGCCCGTATGCCTCTCTCATATAAAGGAGGACTACTCCGTCATCCATGCCTAAGTGGGGAACATCACATACAGGCAATGCATCGCGGATACCCCTAACTATATGGTACCAAAAGCCCTCTTGGCTATCAATGCGCATAACTCACTGTCACATTTTTACGGATAAATATCAAAGCCTATTTAGGCATACAATCCACCACATTTCCGCAAGACTAACCCGAAGGTTATTTTAGTTTTCTCTAGTAAGAAATGGGTGCCCCAACTCCGCAAGACGACCCGCAGGTCATTTAGTTTCTTCTAGTAAGAAAGGGGAAATAATAAACCAAAGAGATGTGGTAGTTCTAAGTTGATACAAGTCCAAGTAGTTTATATTTTCAGAATCAAGGATTACCAATATCATTTTATTTTTGAATAATTCAGAATTCCTCCACAATGACATTTTGTCATTCGTAAATTGATTCACAATCTATCCACCCACATTTTTGGGGAAAACATAGCATATACATCAATCATGCTTTATAACAACATGGCAATCAAGCCACTCCTTGATTCAAATATCCCAATATTTCATAATGCATAAACACGTCAATATGCATACAAATCTCCAAATTTATCACCAATGCATTAATATTCATCAACCATTCACATCTCAAGCATCACTATTACTTAGAATATGAAAACATAGTTACGAGCTACTAACTGTAGTCTAACCAAGCCAAACAATCCATATCTAATAGCCTTTCTTAAAACACTGATTTCGGTGTGAGCTAACTTAGCTTACAGTGCATTAATAGAAACGACATTCAATATACTCAAATACTCGACAAAATGTGGGAGATTGTCTCACATCATAATCAAGTCCTACTAAGAAGTAATTGTACAATAGAAAACTAGTCACACTTTAGTAGTAGCCATTAGAAGATCTAACCACTTACCATGACCTTGCGACATGATGACAATGACTTACACTATAATATTGATCATAAATTAATAACGATAGTAAAATAGAGTTTTAGCTTCAAAAACAAGATGTAATCCTCCTCTCTGCCCCACTCCTATTCTTGTACTAAATTACTTATTCACAAACAAAACTTACAACGAGCGACAGTCCTTGATTACGCAAGAACACTGCATTGTGACTATTTGTCAAAGTTTATCCAATGACTTACAACAAATTTATGATCATCGATAGCTTCATCAAGTATTGGCTCATATCAAGGGCAACCCTTCGTAACCCATCACTAATACAAACACTTATTGATGTTGCACATTCCAAAACCATAAATACCCATCACAGAATTCAAACACAAACATTGCAAAGAAACACGAACAACATGCACAAAGAAAACAAACCCATTATCACAGGCAAAACCCCTTTTATTTTTGTAAATTGGGGATATTCTATTTTCAAGAAACAACATGAACTAGCCACCCAATCAACCAATCAAACAATCCAACAACAGATTATCTAAAAAGGTATTATTTAATATATACTCTACACATCAAAAGACAACAAGTGGAACAAGAAAACAAGTAACACAGCATAGGCAAACTGATAGAAAAGGACTCAAAGTAGAAGAGAAAAAATGAAGAAACTCACAGAAAAAGGGAAAGAATGAAGAAAACTCACTAATTAGTAGCACAGTCTCCAGCAACCAATCCGCCACTTCTTCTCAACCATGTTAATAAACTTCACCCATATACCACCGTGTACTAAATGAAGCCCACATAATGTCCCGGCTTCTTGAACTCTTACCCGCAAGACAGTCCCCACACGTGGAAATGTACACAAGACATCTCGAGGCAACAGTGATAGCCCCAACTGCAGTGGGAGTGGGTTCTCGTGTTCCTCACTAAGCCTTTGCAGACAGCTTAATGGAGGGCATCACTTCCACATTCTTCTTTAAAAGTTACCATCAGGAGTTACAATGAAACCCATTACATTACTCGAATGAGAGCACGTCCGTCACATCTTTCAGCCCAAAAAGTTCCTGCGGAACAGAGAAGACATCTGCTAAATCTTTGGAGTGAGGAGATAAAGGAATAAAAGGCCCCAACTCTCTCCATGCAAATCCCAATCTGATTCTCTCTCTTAGCCACCACCATCTGTTGGTTATCATCCCACTTAACAGAAACATGAGCTCTCATATTCAAAAGATTATTCAATGAATCCATATATTTTTTTTTTTTTTTTGTGTGACATTGCTTCAGCAAATTGACACTTTCAACACAGGAACCATTCAAACACTTCTTCTTCTGTCCAGCCGCCATTTTCTAGAATATATTATTAGTGTACTAATTTTGTATGAATTGCTACTTGGTCTTGATTGAAGAATACCCTCTTGATACAGATAAGGACCTTCATTCACAGCGTACTGACAGTTACCTGTTGGAGTTGTTGATTTGGTTGACGAACTCGAGCTTTCGTTCGAGCAGCTAGGTTATGATTGGAAGGATGGAGAAAGAAAGAAGAAGGAGAAATAAAGAAAAAAATAGGGTTTTCTCTTATAGGGTGGGTGGCTATTTGCCCCCACTGAATTTTTGAGAGCACTCGCCCTTTAACTCACCACATAAAACCCTAATTTCGAAATTCACATTCAATTAAATGTAACCCTATTTTATTTTTATTAAAATAAAATAAATTATCTTTATGAAATTTAGGGGTGTTACATTATACACACGTTAAATGGAATCTCGTCCCGAGATTCGGAAGGTAAGACAGTTAACTGAATTTCAAAATACTAGTTGTCAAACAAAATAAGATTTTGAAACACAATTTCAATTGAATTTTAGAAACATAAATTATTTATTGTTATTTGAAAAGTAGGGTGTTACTTTATACAACTAAAAAGGCAATCCCCGAGATTCACGGAAAGTGTTAAGGGAACACTACGGATATCAAACCCCTAAAAAGAAATAATACAAACAATATCAACTAAATATCGCATTTTAAATAAGTTTGCTCGCGCACACACAAGTCAATGAAGTCTCATCATGAGATTCACGAAAAAACAAAACTAAACTAAAGTTTTCAAGGTTCCCCTTGTCACTTTATCTTAAGACTTCTACACTCCTACACACCCATATCCAATTCTGAGGATCACCTAGACTCTACCCCAGCCTAGGCTAACCAAATGCTCTGATACCAAACTGTTCACGCCCCGATTTTCGAGAAAACGAACCTAAAAGCACGTAGGTATCAGTTCCCAAAACTCGACGTAATCAATAACAACAGAAACATTAGCAGCAAGACAAAAAATATATTAGAAAATAGGAAAACTAAAATTAATACAAATTCTAACCAGAAAAACTGACGTCACTGTCCCACTAGCGGAACTCCCTAACGCTGCTCAAAAGTCTCTAAACCTGAAAGCTAATCGGCTACATTCCCAAAGAATGTACCCAAGAAGCAAAAGCTCACTGGTGTCAGCAATAAAGCTGTGTGAAATTCACTCCAAAATAATAAAAATCGCACGGTTAACATCCAGCAAAACAAAACAACAAACCATCACACCAATAGTAGTTCCTCAACGAGCAAAGTGTGATGCAAGAAAACACAGTTCCAAGAATTTGTTCCTCACGAGGCAATCATACCATCATCAAAATATGCAAATATGCATTTACCTGTACTTACCCTAAAGAGTAACTATGCAAGTCGCCCATGCAAAAATTAGTGGACTTGCCATCCTGCATAAAAGGATAAAACAATGCAACATAATTTATTCCTTTT
>QNQO01004490.1:0-24883 GCA_003290165.1 Berberis thunbergii | reverse complement strand
CCTCGAGGTCAGCAAAGCACAAGCTAGCTGGTGCAAGCGAACTAAATACAAATAACGGAATAATAAACAAGGAAAATTCATGCCAGACAACAATAAATTAACACCAGTTCTAAAGTCTAAATCACACCGTGTCTCTAAAGATAATGTTTCTAAGTTCAAGCAACAAACACATATTTCAAATTCAACAATAACTACAAGTTTTCAATATATGCCGGTCATTTCACATGATTTAAACATAGTAAATATCAAGCAATGGAAATGAATCAATCTCATAATTCCTCCTAGTCTCCTAGGTATAGCAATGAAGTTGAAATCAGAAATCCTGTAAAATCCTGTATAAGTGTCTCATATCGTAGGTATCCGCATACCCTACGAATGTGTCTCACCCAGACACATCCCACAACGTGCACCAGTACCACTTCGGGCTTGTTTGTATCCTAATGGGGGTGCCATCTGCCAGGATACAAACTCCCAACATCCCGAACGACTGGCCTAACACGGCCAACCTAACATAATCCAAATCAAGCGCGCTGGGAGGGAAAGCGAGTAATCTCCAAAGCACGTCCTCCGGGACCCGTCCTACTGCACTCTATAGTAGCAAGTGCGTGCGGGAGCTCACCGCACCTCAGCAAGCTTGCCACATGCAGTAGCATCCACAATGTCAGGTGCGAGTCATCTCCAGCACCATCCAACTCACGATGCGAGCAAGCTCCTAAGCATCGGCACAACAGGCATTATAGCGGGGTAAAGACACTTATACTACTATCCACATGCACAAATGACGAGTCTGTACATAATCATAGTAACAGACGTGCAATCATAAACAATTCGGCAATTTTATAAAACCACGACTATGCTAGGGTCCCAACATGACCCAAATCACCACAATAAATTTATTCGAGTCGCTTATCATACATGCTCAAGACTCGAAGATGCACGGTAAAACATGATAGGCTATGCAACCTCGAAAACAAAGCATACAAGTCTCATATCATTACACCAAAGCCTAATCACGCCAAAATTACTATTCGATTTCATTCAAATATCATGCTTTTCTGAAAATCCAATGCATAATTCATTCACACCTAACTAACACAATCCTCGAAATATCTGAAACTCCAAATTTCAGATTTGGATTCAATTCCACACAATTGACGGTATAATGTAAAAATTCATTTCAGGATTTCAAGTAATTATTTTATCAAAATAATATTATAGTTCCACTCACCTGGCGGAATGGATTTTTTCGAAATCCAATTCCTACCGGTCGAAGCTCCAAACACGCAATACCACGAATGCGGGGCCACGAAAATTCTAAAACTGCAAGGCGGGCTCGAAAATGAGCAAACTAGCCGAAAACTGAAATAAATAAATAAAAGCAAGCGACGCGTGACTGAAAGGAATACTTACAGCCAAAAGGAAATCGGCAACCACCCCGCCGAAACCCAAGGTTTGGCGAAAACGCGCCGAAACCCTCCCTACACCAGTCTGATCGCTATCAAACTGCACCACAACCCACAAAAGAGTCTGAGGACACTCAGAGTCACGAAAAAGAGGCTCACCCACGCACCCAAAGCCTGGTTTCACGCCGAGGAACCCTCCAAACAAACATGCACCCTGATTTTTTGAAAAAAATTTGGCCAACCCCAAAACAGTCTTGCATGTCGGTTCTAAGGGCTCCCAAGGACGCCACCAAGGCCCTAACATGGCTGATCGGAGCTAAAAACCGGATCAAACCCCAACCCAAAAGAAAACTGATTTTTTTTTTTTTTTTTTGAAAAAAAACAACTGAGAAATAAATAGGGGGAAGAGAAAACGAACCGAGGGGGAGGAGGAGGAGGAGGTGAGATTGGGCAAGAAAATCCACCCAAAAAAACCGCCAGGAAAATGGAGGAGGCGACGTCGCAGCGCTGCGTCGCTCGCTGCTTACGAACAGAAAAAAAAAGAAAGAAGGAAAGAAAGAAAGAGAAGAAGAAAGGGGAGGGGAGGGGTCGAGCTGTTTTAAAGGGGTGGGTGGCTATGTGCCCCCACCACCTTGCTAAGTACACCCCGTTTTATTTTTATTTTTATTTTTTTTAATTTTTTTTTTTGAAACATGCAGGTCTCACACATCCCATCAATTATAATTGAGAAATCTATCATATAGCAAATAGACAAAATATTCCCCCTTAGCAATGTGTTGGCCAATAATCGAACGCATGCCATTCAAGAAAAATGCTTTGATAATTGTCGTATCTAAAAGCTTAAACTGATAAAGAAGATAAAGAAGACAGATTATGGGAAATGGGAGTAAGCTTTATCGTACATCTATATGTATATTTATATTTTATGATGAACAACTTTTATTCCAAAAGCATTCAGTTAAATGCCTTTTCCCAGCTATTTGAGGCATCTCATTTTGCAATTCAATATCAGATCCTATGGAACCATGTCTTAACGTTTCATGTCATTGAGCATCTTGGTTTTGAAAGTGTGGATGAATGACTGCGGTAATGCACAAGCACGACTACGAGTCCATATATCCAAAAAGATAGCATGCACCATAAAAGATTTGTTCACGCACCTGAATAGGGACATTGACACATTTAATGAAATGTTAAGCCTTCCAATCTTAGAATTAACAGCTACTTGTCTCTTATTCTTCCAACGATTGATGTTGGATTCATTGGTAAAAATTACCTAAGAATGAAGGGGAAAAATAGAAAGCTTCACACTTCGTTAAAATGGTAATAATAAAAATTTAATGCACTGACAAAACAAAACATATCATGGCTTAATGAAACCATAACATTCATGGAGGCAACTATGACCAACATTTGCAAAAATTAAATTTTGGTGAAGAAACAAACCAGTTTGTAGCCATCATCATATAAACTCTTCAACTTCTCCGGTATGGAAGAATACATAAGGGACCATGCATTTGGACCAGTTCTGCAGTAGTTTAAATTTGTCAAGCTTTTTAGTTGTCAAAATTCAATCATTCAGGTGATATTTTACTTCGTAGTTGATTACATAATATACGAGCCAGCACGAGGAGAAGATTCTTTTGTAAAATAGCACCATTATCAACAGATTATACTAACACTGTGTTTGGGCTGCATTAGGATATTACATCAGAAATCCTTAATATTCACTTAATTGCCACTACACATGTAAGTCCCCTTCATTCATAAAAATTGATTCACAGGAAATAAGTTTCTCTCAGGGATGAGATGCTCACAGGTAGTCATTACAAATTTTATTTCCTTCCATATGGATTTGCACGTGCAATCAAGTAACATTTAAGTATTCTCCCATGAAAGCTTTCCAACACAACCAAGCATATCTAATCTATTTGTGACTCCTATTAGTTATAAAATTATAACGATATTGTGAACACATTTCCTCGTGTTTCATACTTTACAATCACACTTACCTTGCAGATAAGCCAAAGGAAAAACTAATAACCAAGGACAATTACAACAGCGAAGAATTGCTCCAGTGCTTCACTAGAAGGATGTATTGAAAATATTGGTCACCTTTGATCAACTATCCTTGTAAATCATCAGTGTGTTGATGCAATAGACAAATATGGAGATACAACAAAATTTTCAGCCGATAAGGCTAACGTGTTTAACTAGTCAAAACCATTACCTTTTTAGAGATGTTTTTGCAAGACACCCATCAAAATCAAATGTTGCAATTTTGCTTGAATCGTGGAGGCCTTCATCCTAAGCCAACAAAACAGAGATCATGAATCAATCACAAAGATAATACAAATATGTGACATATAGACATCTGTACACAGTATCAAATGATTAACAAAGTTCTCACCTGCTCAAGAAAAATGATTGTTTGGAACGCCTTCCATTTGGGCAATAGTGTGGAATCCTGTGACAAATGGTCAAACAACAACTTGGCTACCAATAACAACAGCGAGGACGAATAAAAACAACAAGAACGAGAGCAACACAACAATAAAGAAAAATCTAACAAGATTGTATGCCTAACTAAGTGCCCCCACAGCAACTAAGAGACAGAATGACTATGTAAACAAAGGTTGATACTGAAGATGTAATGTGTTTATTTGGTGTTGGATGGCCACGAAGTTTGTGTTTAGAAGTTCCTTTGTGATTTTTATTCGGCTTGCCTCTGGGCAAACGTTGTATTTCAGTTATCTGTAAAATGCATCAGCCAGCCACCCCCCCCCCCCCCCAGTAGCATTGATACCTAATCTATATCGCACTTGAATGACTTTTTTAGGTCCAATTCCATCCATTTTGGTTGAGGCAATTCTTACTTGTTCATTGGAAACTGATCTTTCTTCAATGGCTGAGAACTGGGACAGGGACTTCAACAGACAGACAGGAGCTGCAAGGAGTTTGACTACGGTCCCTGACCTGCTTCCAAAAAAGAAGGGACGCTTTCACTGGGCCTGCCCGATTCGACAGACCAATGGCCAAGTGCTGCTTTATTGTATTGTTCGCCTAGGTGCGCTATTGCTTCCTTCCCCGCCCACCCCCCCTTTTTGAAGCCATTACTTTGCTTTGTCCTTATTGTCTTCTAAATAGAGATAGTAGCAGATAGAAACTAAATAAATGCAACACTAAGACAGGGCAAAACATACCTTGTACTCATCCTTTACTTCGGAGCTGGAGAAATGTATTTCTATCCCAGTTTCCTCAACAAGTGACAACTGGTTTGTTTCCAATAAAAGGATCAGTTTTTCTCTTTGGGTCAATAGAGCAGTATTATACAAAATAAATTGTAGAAAATGACATACAATCTTCTTTAAATAATATGCCATACCAGATACAAATAAAATTGCTCATACCTTTGAATGAAAATGGATCACCTTAATGGAAGAAAAACCATTTCTTTGTTTATTTAAAAAAAAAAATTTAGTTTCTCTACCTTTACTTTCTTAGAACTGTTTTCCTTGCCTTCACCATGCTCAATTTCTTCTTCTTCCAAAACCTGAAACAAATAAAATAGTTTAATACTAAAATAAGAACGCATATAAAAAAATAATACTTAGAAAGACTCTTTTTCTGATCGTTAACCGCAACTTCCTCCTCCACATTCCCATGCAATTTTCAGGACCCACATTACACTAAACTCAATCGCGCATTGCTAATTTAACAACAACAATAACAAAGGAAATCTTCAAACCTCTTTCTCCTCCGAACCATCACTTGGAGCCACGAGCTTATTCAATGCTTCTTGATCATCACTCTGAAACAACAACAAAACCAGAATCAGTTCCAAATTACACACACCAACTGAAAGAACGATTGAAATCAAGAAAACAAACAAACCTGCAAGAGAGAAAACCCATTGACACTCTCCAGAGACCGAATCAGCTGTGAAAAGCAATTCAAGTGGTGCCACTTCGTCGTTTCGAAGCCTCGCGGGTCTCTGGTCACTAAACCTATCCTCAGAAACTTGGCAGGAATGGCTTTAGAGCATTTCTTGCGAGAAGAGCGATTCAACTTGGCGTACTCTGCTACGATCTTCGCCAACAACAACAATAATAACAATCAAGAGAAATCTAACAAGATTGCATGCCTAATTCAAGTGTCTCTACAATAATGACTATGAAATAGAATGAACATGTAAACAAAGGTTGTAACTGAACTACTGAAGACATAATGTGCTTATTTGGTGTTCGATGCCCTTAGTCACAGATTTTGTTTATAAGTTAGCTTTGCCTTAAGAGTTCCTTTGATCTTTTACTTTGGCTTGCCTCTGGGCTATCGTTGTATTGCCACCCCCCCCCCCCCCCCCCCCCCCACCCCCACCTCTTAATACTCTGGTTACTTTCTAAATAGAGATAGTAGCAGATAGAAACAAAATAGATACAACACTAAGACTGGAGGAAAACGTACCTTGTACTCATCCTTTACTTCGGAGCTGGAGAAACATAATTCTGCCTCAGTTTTCTCAACAGATGACAACTGGTTTGATTTCAATGGAAGGATCAGATTTTTTTCATAGGATCACTAGGGCAATACTATACAAAATTAAATTACAGAAAATGACCTATAAGCTTCTCTAAAAAGTATTTCACAAACTCACAATGACAAAACACAAAACAAGTCGCAAACAGAGCACAATAATAGATAGCCTTTGTTTTGACGTGGTGCCTAACGAAATTGTTTGATTATCGTCACACCTAAACTTTGAACATGCTCTAAAGAAACAAATTCAGACAAGGACAACATTTCTTGCGATATATTGATAAAAAAACTTGGTTACCTTTAATTTCTTCGAACTCCTATCCTCAGCTTCACCATCCCCAATTTTTTCAACTTTCAGAACCTGAAACAAACCAAATCGTTTAATACTAAAAGAAGAGCGCATACAAAAAAGTGATTTAGAAACTAAATTTCTGTTATCTTATTTCTCTTCCTACTCTTTTTCTAATTCTTAACCTCAACCTTCTCCTCCTCATTTCTCTGTAATTTTCCAGTGCCACATTACAGGATACATTATGCTAAACTGAATTACAGAATCTCTAATTCAACAACAATAACAAAAGGAAAGCCTCAAACCTCTTTCTCTTCCGAACCATCACCTAAAGTAGCCACAAGATTCTTCAGCGAGTCCTGATCATCACTCTGAACCAACGACAACAAAACCAGAATCAACTCCAAATTACATTCACAAACTCAAACAACAGTCAAAACCAAAAAAACATGCAAACCTGCAAGAGAGAAAACCCATTGATACTCTCCAATGACCAAATCGGCTGCGAAAAGCAGTTCAAGTGGTGCCACTTTGTCGCATCGAACCCTTGCGGATCTCTGGTCACTAAACCTAGCCTCAAAGACTTGGCGGGAATGGTTTCCGAACATTTCTTGAAAGACGAGATCAACAAAGAAATCTAAATAATAAGGAGATCTAAAGAAGAAGAATGAGATCTTACATTCTCAAACTTTCTTCTTCTTCTACTATTGTCCTCTCCTTCTTTCGTCCTTCTTCTTCCCTGCTTCGAGAATCTGTTTCGTCCCTGCTTCTTCTTCAATCGTCCTCTCCTTCTTTCGTCCTTCTTCTTCCCTTGTGAGAATTGTTTTTCATCAAATTTTTTCGCCAAAGCGCGAAAGTGAAATTTTTTTTAGCTGCGGTTTTAAACCGTTGGCCGTTATAGCCACGATTTTTAGCCGTGGCAATTAAACCAATGGTTTAGAACCGTGGCCACTTCTCCACACTTCTACGTGCAATACACGTGCAGTTTAGCAACAGTTTTAGGCCATTGGGCACTATAGCCACGGTTTTTAACCGTGGCAAACACACCAACGGTTTAGAACCGTGGGCAAGCATTTTTTAGCCACGGTTTTATGCCGTTGGCCGCTATAGCCACAGTTTTTTGCCGTGGCAAATAAACCAACGGTTTAAGACCGTGGCCACCTCCGTGTAGCTAAATAGGCCTTTTGGTGTAGTGTATGTTGTACTCTTAAGAGTTTTGAGTTCATTGGATAGAAGAGTTTGGGGTTGTAAGAACAATCTTTGAGTACATTGGGAGGGAATTCAATTCAAGGCATTGGTTCCTATTTGTTTTGATTTTGTCTTTGTCTCATAATTACCCGCATTCCAAAATTTGTTTTAATGTTTGCACCTGCCTATCTATCCCACAAGGTGAGATCTGAAGGAGCCGCATAATGTTGAAGAGAAGAAGAAGAAGATGAAGATGAATAGCGACATGAGCATACGTTTTAGTCACACATTTTTCTGTGTTGTCTATTTATCGGCTCAGCTTGGTATACTTTTGTGATAATAGAAGTAAAATGTCATCTTAGCATAAATCCTCAAATATGAAGGTACATGAATGTTTCTCATTCATTCAATTGATATTATCTTCACGTATCTCGAGGGAGATGGAGGGTTGCACCCCCTCCCTCGCCCATTTCCTCGCTAATAAGACAAGCCCATGTTCTTCACAGATCAGGCAACCTATTTACAGAGTCAGTCCAGTATCCTATAGCTTTAGACATTGAAGTGTTGACTGCTCAGCGCTCTTTATGGACACCATTGTAGCACATAGCTCAAATGTTCTTAACCCACAACATCCCTGGGTTACATGTTTGGCACACCATGGGCAGTGTTAGTCCAGTATCCTTCATTACCAAAGTCTCAGTTTTAAAACATGGAGAAATCTCAACTTTTATTTATATTGCACTACATTCTGCATCCATATTATGAAATTTGCAGGTAAATAAGTGTTTGCTTACTAACAAGAGTTGCTATCTTAAGTCTGACATAACATTCACAAAATTACTATTTAGTTAGTTCGAATTACATTAGATATTTAACTGTACTCGGGTTTTTAGCTTCCAGCTTTTCTCATACGCATATTAGCAAAACGACCTAATATGTTCGACAACCACACTTTACTAAAACAAAACTGCAGCAAATTGATAACTCGTGACTGATTTCTTTTCTAAATTATCGATCAAGTTGGATTAGTGCGCTCTGCAACTGTTAGAACCATATAAGAGTAGAACTTAAATAAACATGCCATTGAAATCTGGTATCAATCAGCAACCACTCTGAAAGTAGATCACAAACAAATCCCTTAAAAAAAATTACAAAATCATAATAGACAACAAACCACCCAAAAAAATTTATAAAAATAAAATCAAAGGTATGATAGGGTGATGACATACCCCAAGAAATCCAAGATGTGGGCCTTCCGATGAACTCAATAGTTTGATGCCATCTGGTCTTGTTTTTTAGCCAACCATGGTGCACCCCACATCATCCATAATTTATAACATTATTTTTCCAATTTATCAATCATACCTAAAACAAAGATAATCTCTTTCACATAAATAACATATTTATTTTGCATATTATAAGAAAACTACATCACCAAGTGGCAACAACTTATGCATCAAAACCACTTAAAATATTACATAAAATAAAATTAAACCCAATACTTCTTCCCCCCCTTTATTTGTGTACCTTTAATTAAAAAACAAGGTGGTCACAAATAAAGAAAACCCCACAAAAAAAAGAAAATGTTCTTCATCTTCACTATCATGGCATCAACCCAAACAACCATTGATGTCTGATTTATTTACACAAACAAACTCCATCAACGGAGACGTAGCAGACATCTAAGGTTGTCTGTCGCACCGTCATCAATCTCACCGGCTTCAACAATGCAACTAATATGCTTTGGCTTCATAGAGAATCTTGGCAAAGGCAAGCTACTTGGAGGCGGAGCACAAATCTTCTCCTTCATGTCTTCTTCCTCATCTTCAATCAAAATCATTGAAGTCGGCTTCAAAACCTTCGAAACTCCCTTAGGAAGATCATTCGGTTCCGGTCCCAATCTTGTGATCACTGGAATATTCGACTTCTGCTTTATCATAGAATCTTGCTTTCTTGGAGATTTCACCTTCTTCGGGGTGATGTTGGTATTCCTCTTCTTCGGCGGAGATGTAGAGAGATTCTTCATGTTGTTGTTTCGAACAGGAAGAGATAAGTGAGGTCTCGAGATTGGCAGAGGAAGCAGAGGAGGCTGTTGACGATTGTTATTAGGAACAGAAGAGTAGAGAAGAGTTGGTGGAGGTCCGAAAAGAATCCCTCCTCCATACATGCTTTGGTGTTGAATCATGAAATTTTCAGTACTAGATCGACGAGAAGCGAAAGCTTGGTTGTAAGATCCATGGTTTCTTTTCTGGTTGTAAGGTGAGATCGATTGATCTGTCACCATTGATAATTAAAATTTCTTTAAACAAAAACTCCAAATCAATCTAACTCAACAACAAAACTAAACCCTAGCCCAGCGGTGATGATCTCAAATAACGCGATCAAAAGGCGTACTAACCAAAAATCTAAAATTTACAATCAATCTAAAAAAAAACGTAAATTTTTAGCGAAATAAGAAAATTATTGTGGAAAACGAAGTAAGTATAGAAAAGATTGATAACTATAAACAAAGATAAAAATATATATATGTTGGGGATATAGAAGAGAGACGAAGAAACCCTAATTAGTATTTGTTTCTGAGGAAACTACACGGATCTCTCCATTGGAATGGAGGGTCTGGGTTTTTATAGAGGAAATCAGGAGACTCTAACGGCTACTTTATTATAATCAGAATATTTTAATATTTTAGCAACTTAATATTATAATATTTTCGTATTTCTCTAATTTACCGACAACCGCTACAGTCGGTCGGCTACTGTGAACTCTAAAGACTAAGAGATTACTGTAGGGCGGCAGCCGCCAATGCGATGTGGAACGTTGGATTCTATAGCGGGTTTTGCGAAGGAGTGATAGCGACTTGGTTGAATCTGAACCTTACACGTGTAGATTGTGTTATTGAATTGTCTTTGTGGCATCACGTGAAGGGCAGGGCATTGTTTAGCGTTTAGCGAAGGGTTTTGCAAGGGATGGGATGGAGCGAGGGGAATGGAGGGTCCTCCCTCCCTCGCTGGTTAGCCAAGCTCTTAGAAAGATCAAAGATCTGCTTTGGTGGCACGTGATGAGAGGACACGTGGAGGTTGATTTGTTTGTAAACTGTGCACCACCGAAAGATGGTTTATGTTAAGTGAGATTGGGAACTCGTGATAGAGTGACACGTGTGTTAATTAAGAATATTAAAGCAAAAAAAAAAAAATTGTTAAAGTATCACTTGTTCGGCAATTCTTATGTCTAGGTTCAAACTTGGACATTGTAATGTTCTCTAATTAATGCCATTCATGGTTAATTAAGATTATTAATCAAGTATGTAACTTTACGACACCCTTGGGGAAATGCATCAGAAATGTCTTTCAATTAAGTCGCTGATCGAGCGAAGCTTGTAGGAAAAAAGGTGCGATAATTTGGACAAAGAAGACTATGTTTGTTTCCTGTTGTCTAGATGCAATTTTTCTATTTTCTTCGATATATTATGTGGTTCGGGGTTTAGGTCTAAGAAAATAATAAAACTCTGATTAAGACTTTGCATGCACCACATTGATTGACTTGAGCTTGCCATGTTATGTTTTGTTTTGTTTTGTTTTGTGTGATGAATATTATGTGGAAACATACCAAGACCATTTCAATCGTTCGAACACCATTCATTTATATTATTTATTTATTCATTTTTAGAGGTATAATTTTTTAATGAGCTTTTCTATGTGTCGAGGGAAAGGGCGAGGAAACCAACGAGGTTTTTGAGGTGGCGGGGGGTGAACCGTTCATCCCCCTCGAGATGCGCGCGCGGAACACATCTCGAGGGGGGTGAACGGTTCACCCCCGCCACCTCAAAAACCTCGCTGGTTTCCTCGCTCTTTCCCTCGACATTTAGAATTTCGCTTTTTTAATATACCAACAAATGGAAATGATATCAATTAAAACCAATTAAACAGAGTGGTGAGCTAGCTAGGCAAACAAATTTTGGGTGGTGGTCCTTTGGTAATGGATGCTTGTCTTGTAGACCTCCATTCCATAACTGCTCAGATAATGACTTTGATGATGTTATCAAAGCTAGTATTTTTGTGTGGCCTTACTCATGCAGTCTGCAACAGAGTTTCTAGCTTCATTAAAATGATGCCGGCCAAAACCAGAGTGAAGACGAAGACTTGTGGTAGAGAAGCACATATTAATTACCTCTCTCAAGCTACCACATGCAATGATGCAAGCTTATTGCACAAAGTATTAAAAAGTTTCTTTTGGGTTACCTTGGTAGGTGAGCAAAACCTGTCACAAGATATTATCTATGGTAATTTGGCTTAATAGATTTAATATCAGTTTTAATAGTAGTTTTTAATTAGCGAGATTCCTATATATCCACGTCGTTGTCTTTGTAATGTAGGTTTATCAAACGCCATGATCAACTTACTCGGTTTCACTTTCAAGTGATAGTTTGTCGACTTGGTTTAGAGTAGAATATTAAGGGTGTTATTTCTATCTCGTTTTCAACGAAATCTAGGAAGGCCGGCCGACCGAAAGATGTTAAGTTTGTTGAAATGTTGCACATAATGTCGACTCACATTGTTGCATTTATGTCGTGTTAATCAAAATCAACACGCAAGATCTTAATATTACGATCGATCTTATCCTAAGAGACTTTAGACTTTAGCATTCTTAATTGTAAGATATTTATTGAGCATGTGTAGAGAAAGAATTAAGAACTGAGGGAGGGCTAAGGTACTTGGGATTAGAGAAGAGCTCATGGTGTTGAAAGAGTTTTGGGGGTTAATGAATTATACTTGCACCCCACATTCCTCTCTTTGCATCCATTAATGCCACCGACCATAATCACGTATCATTCTTTTTTATTTTTTTTTTATTTATAAAAAACATATTACATATAATCAATAAGAATATTGGTTACAGTACTCATGTCCTACCACACTGGCTAGAGAGTGAGCCTCATAATTGAGTTCTCTACTAATTTAATTACAAAACTAAAGGAAATGATTGATAAGAAGTCGTCAAATGCTGGGTACTACAAATCATCAAAAATACTGGAATAAGTTGTCCAGAGTCGCCCCACAAAAATCTTGTTCTCTACTACCATGCTTGGATATATAAGAAGCAAAATCGCCTTAACTGCATGGCATTCTGTCTCATCACGTATCATTCAATTTACTACATAACTTAGGCGACCTTACTTAAAAAAAATTCCTTTAAAAAAAAACTAAATCCTAAGTGAAAACATTATGCATATTTTATTAATTATATAGTTATGCCATACATGTGTTGGAAAAACCTCTTATAATCTAAGCATATTTTATTAATTATAATGTTAATGGATGAAAATAGGAGAACATAATATGGAGTTATGGTGCACACACATTTCAAATGCCTTCTATTTGAAATTCATTTTCTTCTCCCCCCCTTAATTACAATCATCCTCAAGAAACTTTGACAATAATTAAGTATAGAATGAGAAAAATATATATATACTTAGGATTCATTGTCTTGTATATCATAATCCAATGCCTTTTGAGATTGTCTCTGAAAGGTTTTAGCTTCCCACCTTCTTTAATTTTCTTCTTTTACTTTTCTTTTTCTACTATTATTGTTATCTTCCTTTTTCTTTCTTTTGAGTGTCAATAGCTGCAAATTCAGCAATTAAGGCATTCAAAAAGCAAAGCTAATGTCAACAAAAGTTGGAAACCCCTCTTTACAGAATTTCCACTATCGACATTTCATTAGTAAGATACCTTAATATGCATAGATCACATAGGTCATCATGTACATTGTATAAGCTACTTATAATCTTATTCTACTTTGCTTAGTCTGACACTTTGGTAATTAAACACGAGCATCGACCACTCGATTAAAGCTTTACTTTAATATAAAATTTGACTTATACAACATATTTCATAATTTCATTATAAGGTCTGTCAATGTCATTTGAGAATGAGATTTATTCCCCCTGTTACCAAGAAGCTCCCTTAATATAATCTTATCAAAAAGAAGAAAATTGAGATTCAAAGCTGAGTTTCTCTTCTAGTTCCATAAATTTGTTGTGTGCATCATGTGCCCTTTAAGTTGCCCAAATCAGAAGACAAGCTTTTCATACTTTTCTTGTTCTTCATGTATATCTTTCCTGATGACTATGTCCATAAGATTCGTAAAAAAACAAGGTGGTATGGGTCAAATTAATGAATTTTTACATTATGACCACCGTCCACTCACATGGTTTTTATTGACTTGCTTTTTCTAATACAAGATACTTGTTAAGTTTAAAGATTTTTTTTTTCAAATTGTAGTTCCAAACTGGGCTTTTTAAGCTTAGACCCCAAGGAAAATAACATCACCAAGGAAGAAAACCTTAAAAAGAGTCAGCAAGCGACCGAATCAACCAACTCAAAAGAGCTTTACAAAACAGCCAAAGATGACGACGAAAATGATAAAATATAATTATAACTAATAAAATTCTAATAACATAAGAAATAATTATTGATAACTGAAAGTATAAAAAATACAAGTCGATCCTAAAATCGATCAGAATACATACCTAAATAGTCACTATCAAAAGACTGGAACATATATATAAAATAATAATAATAAAAAGATAGGTTTACAACCAATAATCCAAAATACAAATAACATAAAGCATACATCAAATTGCCTAAAAGAAATGTCAAACATGACAATAGAAATGGAAAACATTGTCGGATCTCCTACCTGCAGGAACACATCCCATGTCTGCATTCTAATAAGATTTACGTGACTTTAGTAAAATGATTATAAGTTGCTTATTTCAAAAGATTTTCAAGTAATTCAAGTTGTATTTATTGGATGAATTAAAGTATAACAACTTTTGTGTTTTGATCAACTTGATAATTGGTCTTGATTGAGCGCATAAGTTGGCTGAAAATCAAGGTTACTATCTCGTTTTCATTAGGAGAAGATTTGCGCGACTTTAGTAAAATGATCATAACTTGCTCATTTCAAAACATTTTCAAGTGATTTAAGTTGTGTTTATTGGATAACTCAGAGTACACAATTTTTATCTTTTGATCAACTCGAGAATCAGTATTGATCGAGCACATAAGTTAGCTGAAAGTCAGGGACACTATCCCATTTTCATTGCGAGACAGATTTGCGTGACTTTAGTAAAATGACCATAACTTGCTCATTTCAAAACATTTTCAAGTTATTCAAATTGTGTTTATTAGGTAACTCAGTGTACTACAATTTTTGTGCTTTAGGGGGGGTGTATTGTATCTGGATTTTGTGGGCAATTTAATAAATTCCATGAATTCTGAAAATCCAAGTGTATTCAATTTGGATTTTAAAAAGTCCACAAAAGTCTAGAGGTATTCAATCAGGAATTTAAAAAGTTTTTCTGAAATCCACAAAGTCTAGGGGTATTCAATATGGATTTCAGAAAGTCCACAAAAGTTTTAAGGTATTCAAAATATCATTCATATTTATGGATTTAGAAAATCATGGATTCTTATGGACTTTGTTGTGTTAAGTATAAATAACAAAATTCAATAATTTGCCAACCTCCATATCAAAGATTTCAATGATATTTTAAATATTTTTTGGCTCCATCTATGATAACACAAAAAAGACTACTCCTCTTCCTCCTCTTCTCATTCTCTCTACCGAAATTCCTACAATCC
This sequence comes from Berberis thunbergii, assembly GCA_003290165.1. Classification (NCBI taxonomy): domain Eukaryota; kingdom Viridiplantae; phylum Streptophyta; class Magnoliopsida; order Ranunculales; family Berberidaceae; genus Berberis; species Berberis thunbergii. The sequence goes on along the minus strand of QNQO01004490.1, from coordinate 9,821 downwards.
TAACAAAACTAGAGCTATGCTGAGCTGACAGAGATGTCTTTAGCTTCTTCACTCCCTTGCTACAAACTCCGTTCTCACACTTCTTCATCCTCTTCTTCCTCCAACTCTTCTTCCAGCCCTTCCTCTTCATCTTCTTCTTCATACAAGTTCATCACTATAAGGAGCTCCAATGCCGAAGGACCTCTTCGAAGATCCAGTGCTCCTTCTCTAAGACAACCCCCTTCACCCACTCTCAAGCCTGCTCCTTCCCCTTCTCCTCCATCTCCATCTCCATCCAAGCCAGCTTCAAGTGTGGTGGAGCAGAGTAATTCATTGGTGAATGTTGAATTGCAGAGGAAAATGGCTAAGGAGCTTCAAGATTACTTTCGTCAAAAGAAGCTTGAGGAAGCTAATCAAGGTCCCTTCTTTGGGTTCTTTGAGAAAAATGAGATTTCCAATGGAAGGTAACAACACTCATTTCTCTATTTTCTATGAATTTTACTAATCTTCAATGTTTGAATAAAAATCTTCAATTTTTCATGTTTTGGGGTCTCTGATTTCACCTCACATAATGAACGAAAAATTGATAGTATGAACTGTTGATGACCATCATTAGATTCAACAATAGTTGTGGGAAATTGATAGTAGAGTTTGATAAATCAACATACAAATATTTAAAATATCATTGAAAGGGAACCATATGTAGATGATAGAACGCATAAGTTTGGGATTGAAAGGGCTATTTTTTTTAGCACATGTATCTCTCACTTTTGTTAATTATATGCAGACGTTTTTTTGTTTCATCACTATTTATCAACTTCTTTTTTATCTTGCAAATAATTAGAAATCTGTAAAAGTCGTTCATATAAAGTCTGTGGATTTTCATAAATCTCTAGAAAGTATATGTAGCAAAAGTCTATGGATTTAATAAATCAGCAGAAGTCCGTGACAATTTAAAGAGTCTGTGGACAATTTAAAGAGTCCGTGGACATTTCAAATTATTTATCAATTCCATAAGAATCCATATACAATACACCCCCCTTAATGAAGTTGAGAATTGGTCTCAATCGAGCATATAAGTTAGCCGAAAATCAGGGACACTGTTCCGTTTTTATTGCGAGACATATTTACGTGACTTTAGTAAAATGACCATAATTTGCTCATCTCAAAACATTTTTAAGTGATTCAAGTTGTGTTTATTAGATAACTTAAAGTACTACAATTTTTGTGTTTTGATGAGCTTGAGATTTGGTTTTAATTGAGAGTTTAAATTGGTCGAAATTTACCCTATTTTTTTCAAAAACAATTTTTGGGTGGTATGAGTAAGTAAGGGGAAAAAAACTCAATGGTGGTGTGAGAAAAAGCTTTTGGGGGTGTGGAGTAGTCGTTGTCATCTTAGAATGCTTATATCATCATAGAGTGACTTGTGCTTATATCATCATTGAGTGAATATATATCTCAAATGATCGATATATATCTTAGAATGCTTATATCAAATTATCAATATGTATCTCATAATATGATCAATATTTGATCTAAATAAAGAATTATACTCCTAAAAATATATTAAAATTATTAATAATAAATATTTAAAAATCAATTCGAAATGGGACGGGATGGGATGGGCATGATTGAAAATTTCTATCCTGATCACATCCCACTCTAGATCGGGACATGACGTGATCGGAATGTGATTGATCAATCACAACAAAACCCCAAAAAAATCAGGATGAAACTTGACTGGATCGAAATCACGGAATGAAATGCCCAACCCCTAATAGCTACAACTTTAATTTCATGTACAAATACTTGGATTAAGAACTTATGTCTAACTTCAAATCTAATCTCATAGTCTATATGACAAGCTAATAAAGCAATTCATCATACTATGTGCTACCACATAATACACATGAGATAAACTACACTTTACCCTGAACGACAGTCACACGGGCTAATCAAACAATTACATGAACAATTGCACATGTCGGAAGAGGAGCCGTGCTCTATTAACTTTTCCCCTGCCCTTCAAGAAAGAGCAGGACACTATGTTTGGAGTATGTTCGGCATAGTGACTTAGTTTTTCCCTTTTAAAAATTTCAAATAACACCCTATCACTTTAGATCGAGAAGTATCTCGCATGATGGTTTAGTTTTCCTTTATGTAGGACAGGCTTCGTACCAGAGTCCTCTCTACATTAATTAGGCTAGCTAGTGGGCAACTCTTATTCACATTCATAACACGAAAGTTAGCATAAATAATAACTTTGCATTTTACACTATAAACCATCTTAGTGCCCACTCATAGTACTCCCAAATAATCAACACATGTGCATATTAACCATGGAATAAACAGTTCACCATCGACATGTGTATTTTTTATTTTTATTTTCCTCTCATTAGCCTACAAATCATATTAATACTAGAACTTTTTTCATAATCAACAAACATTCAACATGTCCACTTGATATACATATTCAGCTACCATGTGTCTATTACATGCATCTTAACACGAATATACCACCGATTAAAACATATTTTACAACTACTACGAAACATAAGTTATCGTGCTCACTTTTTGACATCAAAACTAGATAAGTTTCTTAGTCACACCAAGAGTTACAAGATGCATAAGCATACAAATGCATGCATTTCATACAAATCAATTGTGTGATTAGGTGTAAGTGATCAAGTAAGATTCCCAAACAAAACTAAGAAACCATAGAGAAAAACATCAAAGTTGATTTGCATAACACGCTCCTATAGCCACTTCGAAACCCAAATCGAACGACTCCAAATACCTCTACAAAAATTAAAATGTTATTTCGTAAAAGGTATAGAAACTAGATTTATGGGGAATCTAGACTAATATGGTCTTATCACCTAGATCCGCCCGCATCAATTTGCGGATTCAATTACAAAACAAGATTTGCTGAAAATCAGCGGAAACACAACAATGCCTAGAAGATGGGTTTGAAAAAAAAAACGAGTTTCAAAGTTTTAAAACCAAAATAAGGATAGCTAGTACTGCTATGAAACTCTCAAATATGATATCAACACTACAATTTAGAACCCGTCTAACTATAGAGGAAGACAGCGAGGGATCCCACAGGGGGAGAGAGATCATTTTTTTCGAGATGCGCGCTTGAATTTTCAACGCATAGATCTCAAATATTCAAGCGCGCATCCTGGGGGGATGGACGGCTCCCACCCCCCCTGTGGGGTCCCTCGCTGGTTCCCTCGACAATTAGAATTTTTGACAATTTAATAATTGATGGATTTGCGGAGTGGTATTCAATTACGAATTTTAATGAATTTTACTGATTTTTAAAATTTATTTTAGGATTTAAAAATATACATGTAAATTTAGGGGTATTCAAATACTGATTTTAAAGGATTGTTTTAAAATTCATCAAAATCAGGGGATATTCAATTCATGCTTTTAAAAAATCCACCAAAATCAGGGGTATTAAAAAAGTAGTGGATTTTAATGAATTTGTTAAAGTTGTGGATTTTGAAGGATTTGTGAGTGAAAAGTATATATAAGAATAGTATTCCAAATCCAACCTTCCCCCCTCATATTTCAACGGATTTGTATTAGTTATTGTTAAATAACACCACCATTTTCACTAAATGACGCCACTATTCCATTTTTTTGTGATCTTCTCAAAGACACCACCACCTTTCTTTCTCTTCTCTCTTCACAAGAGCAGCACTACCTGCCCCACAACTTTCGTCCACACCACCATGCCCTACCACCGCTGGATGTACCACCACCCGCACTTCCTCTTTTCTTTTGTTCTTGTTCTTTTTTTTGTTCTTCTTCTTCTTTTCATTCTCTTCCTTTTATTTTTTCTTTTTCTTGTCCTCTCTTCATCTTTTTTTTCCTTCTGATTTCTTCTTCCTATACTTTTCTCTTTGTTTTCTTCTTTTTCTATTTTTTTTCTCTCTTCTTTTTTTTTCCATTTTTTTCTCCTTCGCTCTTGCGGAGGTTCCTGCGAGTGGAGGTTCCCCACTTGCCAAAACCTTCGCGAGGGCAAAAAAAAGAAAAAGAGAAAAAAGTGGTGAAGGAAGAGAAGAATAAGAAAAAAAAAAGTAAAAAACAAAGAAGAAGAAAATGTTGAGATGATAAGATGAAAATGGGTGGAGATGGGATGAGAGGTGGAGGTGGTGATTGATGGAGAATAAGAAGAAGAAGAAGAAAAAAAAAAAAAAAAAAGATGAAGAGGATGTGATGTGGCGGTGGCGGGAATAACAATTTGAAGTAAAATAGTTATTTGTATTACTTTTGGACCATCTTCAATGTATTTGATTTTTTTTATTTGAAATAAAATTTTCACAACATACAAACAATTGTTTAATTGATGTTTTGAGATATGTTTTATGATTTATATTGGCATAAATAAAAATGTAGTGATGTATTTTTATTGTTTCCTGTGACTAATAACACATTTATAAAAATCCACTAAATTTATAAGAATCCATAGAAATCCATAACAAACTTTTATAAAAGCTACAAAATTCAATCATTTAAAACTCATCAAAATCCAGTGGATTTTGTAAAATCATTTGAAACCTTTTAAAATCCACGAGATTTAAAATTCTTCAGAGTCCATTCAAATACCGAATTGAATACCCCCACCTTAATGGCAAATTTATCATTCAAAATACCTAAATTACTCCATTATGGTGTGCAGTTCATGGCAAATATACAAGAAACTTAGGAGTAAGTCTAGCCAGCCTAGTTTGCTGGCATGGCTGACTTTTTTACACTTTTTACCCTTTCTCTTTAAAACACAACCATAAACATCACTTAAGAGGATGGGTGCAAATGTAAAAAAGCCAACCAGACCAGCAAATCAGGCTGGCTAGAATTTCTGGAAACTTAGATTCACTCAAGTCCGACCTTCATACATACAAAGGAAAGCTCAAACACACATATTAAGACCAGACTTCATGGAAACCTAATCATACAATCCCAATTATACACATGCAATCTAAGAAACCTCAAGAAGATGACTTTGTACTAACATGCTAACTTGATCAAAGAGAAATCTCGAAAAATCAGAATTTAAAGAAGCTGACCTGACTTTATGGAAACATAGTCACACAATCCCAATTATACACATGCAATCTAAGAAACCTCAAGAAGAAGACTTTGTACTAACGTGCAAACTTGATCAAAGAGAAATCTCATAAAATCAAAATTAAAGAAAACCCTACTCACATGTAAATGATAAATTGTCACTCAAATAGTTGCTAGCAACAATCCCTTCGAATCCCAAGCTCCCACGATGAAAATCTACCAAAACATATTCCAAAATGTCTTGAATCCACCAATAAATCTCCGATCGGATTTCAAGCTCTCTCTACACTCTCTAATGTGAAGGAGGAAGAAGATGAAAAAAAGAAAAAAATAAGTAAGTTTATATAAAACATTGTGGCTAAATGCCACTACGTCACACAATACACTAACAAGATCGGAAACAACAATGATCTTTACTATCTCGAATACACAAATATGGATCAGGCTCCCAGCGGTGCCGGTAACTCGGGCATCAGGCTCACACCCCCGCGACAACAACAACAATGACTGACCCCAAGATGGATCTGTTGTTATCACAAATACAGCAGGTCGCTAAAGCAGTGGAAATGCTCGTACAAAAGAATCTTTCACCCGCCAATGAAGATTAGGAACAACACAAACCCCAATCTCCAGAGGACAACAGAGAGCTGACATAGGAGAGTCAAGCCCCTGCTAGTTCTTATTGGACTAGAGGTGGCGACACAAACAACGCGAACCTGACTTCTAGGTTAGACAAGCTTGCCCGGCAAAACCCCCTCCGCAGAGGGGCTTACGACCCAGATGTGCTATAACGCTTCTCTGTTCTGCCGTTCTGGACCGTATCATGAACGAGGCTCTTCCGAAAAAGTTCACGCCTCCAAAGCTCAATTTCTATAACAGGACCACCGACCCGTTCGATCATTTACGTCATTACCAGCATGTAATGGAGCTCAAAGAAAGCTTCGAGTTGGTGATGTGCATAACAATCCCTACTAGCCTGAAAAATTCGGCACTGACACGGTTCCATAGCCTCCCGCCAAAATTGATTGACTCGTTCAAGGCATTGGCCAAGGAATTCCTGACGCCTTTTGTTGGAATCCATTGAATTAGGAAAGATCTACACTACATACTCTTTCTAAAGCAGAAGTCTAATGAAACGTTGAAAGAGTATGTCACATGCTTCAATGATGAGCTAACGCTCATTGATGGCTGCAACGACGATGCAACCGTGACGAATTTCATCGCGGGCCTAAAAGAGTGAAAGTTTTACGAATTCCTCACCTTGGAACCCCCTCTGGACATAGTAAAACTTTTGAATGGCGCCTAGAAGTACATCACGATGGAAAATATGAGAACAACAAAAAAGGAAACTGAAATAGAGAACGAACCCTCTGCCTTAGGGACATGAATAAGGAAAAATGCGAGAAGATGAAGAAAGGAGCAAGTGATACTCTGGCCGGGCCAGGCCAGAGAAGGCATCCAACTACGTTGGATCGAGATCCATGTTCCCCCTAATTCTAGCTAGCAAACATCCTTAACTCCATGAAAAACTAGGAAGATCTGAAGTGGCTCCCAAAGCAGCGCAGGGACTATTCCAAGCATGACAACAACAAGTATTACTTGACAACAACAAGTATTACTCATACCACAGGGAGGGTGGCCACGACAACAACGATTGCAAGAGTCTTAGGTATGAGATCGAATACTGGATTAGTAAGGGAAAGCTAAAGGAATTCCTGGGTCCAGAGAAATGACAAGACCGACCCAAAGACAGGGGAGAAACAATCAAGGAGATTAAAAAGGAGACTACAGGCATAATATGTCTTCCACGGAGTCGGATCAGAAGAAAATCGGTCGAACAGGTCTCGCAAACAGACTCTACCGGAGATGCGGACACAACCCTCAAGTGCAGACAGACGCGTATATTACTCAAGGGTGCAGAGCCCCATCCCAACCTTGACTTTCACGGATAAGGACCTCGAAGGAGTCTGCACACCACACAATGTTGCTCATGTCATTTCGGTATACATCATAAGGTGGGAAGTGAAGAGGGCCTTGGTTGACACGAAAAGCTCCCTCAATGCCCTGTTCTACAACGTGTTCCGTAGTATGGACCTCAATGAGGAAAACCTTACATCCTCCGACTACTCATTGATTGGATTCAGTGGAAAGAAATGCTTCCTGGCCGGGAAGATAAGATTAGCAGTAGTGGCAGGAGAGCCACAACTAAGAAAGATCATGTTTTTGGACCTCATGGTGGTAGACACACCGTCTACCTTCAACCTTATCCTAGGAAGATCATGGCTTCACCAGATGGAAACAGTAGTCTCCATCCTCCACCAGTGCGTCAAGTACACCGCTAACCACTAGGAAGGAACAATTCACGAAGACTAGCCAACGACACAAGGCTACAATTACGTTGCACTGAAGCAGATAGAATGTTCCCAGATCAAGCTAAAGCCCACAGGGAAAATTGAACAGAAGCCAGACCCCCAAACTGTGGAAAGTTCACCCCATCCACACGAATTCCAAATCCCAACAACGGTGACTCAACTTAGCAACGGAGAGGTCATTGCAGACGAAAACACTATCCCACAACTATCAGTGGGCGCAGAAGGACCCTCCTGCGCAAGGTTAACTATTCAGTAACCTCAACGGCGCCAGGGAAAGTCAGTAGTTCGCTGAAGGTACTAACAATCCAAGCAAGGGCCATGGAAATTCACTTCAAGGTCGGATTGACTTCTCTCCGCCAAAAAGTCAGTCTATTTAGTTGTTTAGTTTCATTTCCATAGTCAATGTAGAGTTTTAATTCTTAGAAGCTTATGTGATTTGCAATCATTTAAGAAATATAAGAGAATTATGCAAACACACTCTATTGATTACTGAAAGATGTAACAATGATCGCCCAAAGGCGAGTACAAAAGTCAACAAACTACAAGCATCTGAATCCGATACGACATATAGCAAAGACTCGCTTAAACAATCCGACTTCAGAAGAAGACTCGGAAGTGACAGCAAATGTACCCAAAGTAACCGCTCAACGACTTTTCCTAAGAAGATGTCCCACAAGCAAGGGCAAATGTACAAAACGGCTGAAGGGACAAGCACAACTTGCAGCTCCCCCAAATCACCCCGAAAAAAAGTCCCACAGACAACAATATGTGCCCAGTGACGAGCTGTAGAAATTTCCGATCTGGTATACAGCCTCCTGAGGAAGGTAAAAGAAGACAGTCAAATGTACATGCGAATGATGGGACAGTTAGGGTCACACAGTGTTGTCAAGCAAGGACATTTTTCCCATGCGCGATACTGGGGGTGACTCAGAGATACCACCCCCGGAAGCAACTATGCATCTGCCAACACTTCGATCCACCATAAACTAGGTGCGGGGAGCATCTCCCAAGAGACAGAATGGCACAAAGTAACACCGAAGCGTTGGTGAATAAACGATAGACTCATCCCTTGGAGGGAGTCTGTAACTCTTCTTCACAATACGAGAAAAAATTACAATACCTCATTGAACCAATTGGGAGTTCACCTAGAGCAGGTGACCACGCATAACAATAAGTCTTATCGTGACTCATCGGCGCAAATGTCAGAACATTCGAAAACCCCAACATTGGAGATCTCCACTCAGCCTTTGGAAAACCCAAAGCATACTCTTTGAGTAAGAGCATATGAAGAGGTGCACTTTGTGGAAGATAATGCCTACAATGATAAAGGAATACCATTATGGACATAGTGATTCACCAAACATGCACGTCAGCATTAACTACCTGTATTGAATACCGTAGGGGAAATGAGGAGACGACGGTTCCCAAGGAAACCACATAGGACCACGTTCATCCAATTAATGATGTTGCACACAACCCCATTAATTGGGGGGGGTAACTGATACTCAACCGTCTCGCGATCTACGCCGTACGTGTGTAACCATGCAATCTATGTTGTACACGTAGAGTCTTGATCTTACGACAAGCCCCAACTCTTTCTTCTATGGGCCCATGGGCTCAACACACTATTCAATCGGTATTCTACCACGTGCCTGACACGAGCAGTACAAACCCCAGACACTTTTGACACGCGGATCACATTTGCATATCACCAGCTGATTTAAGGTACTCGTCTTTTTTCAAAAGAAAACTAATTCACATGCTGCACCCCACCTGCAGATGTAGGCTCGCATGCCCGTAACATGCGGAGCTCCGACTCAACCAGGTAAGCTTAGTGGAAGCTAGATCCCATTTTTCGTCAATGAGGTCTAGTCCATGCGTAAGGCCTCGTCGTTACCTTCTGGCCTGAACTCTTCCATCCGAAATGTTGGCACCTCGAGTTCTACTGGAACCATAGCTCCTGACCCGAATGTTAGGGTGAAGGGTGTCTGTTCGGTGGGGACTCTTTTGGTTGTTCGATATGCCCACAGTATTACTAGTAGCTCTGAAACTCATTTTCCTTTGATTGCATCGAATTTTCTTTTGATGGCTTCTAGGATCGTTCGGTTGGTAACTTACGCTTGGTCGTTGGCTTGGGGTGTCTTGGCGAGGAGAAGTGGTGTTTGATTCCTAGACTTTTGCACTGTTTTTTGACCTTGCTACCTTTGAACTGAGTTCCGTTGTCACTGACCAATACTCTGGGAATGCCGAATCTACAGACGATAGTGACCCATATGAACTTTTCGATATGGACCTGCCCTATTTTGGATCTCGCTCAAAGCTTCGGCCCGCTCAGTATTCAGCTTTGACACGTCATCAACCCCCGCTAACCGTAGGTGATCCTTCTCC
>QNQO01004489.1:0-24803 GCA_003290165.1 Berberis thunbergii | reverse complement strand
ATGTGGAAACCCCAGTAGGAGAAAATATAGAGAAAAAGAGAGACAGAGAGGTGTATAAGGAAGAGCCACATGTATTACAAAGTACAAGATGAGGTGAGTTTTCACAGGCAGATATTTTCTTTCTGACTCACCCATTTAGCTAAGCTTGTCTACTTGTGAGGAGATCTTTGAGAAACTTATGTTTGTGGTTGTGGTTTTGTTGTAGAATTCTTGTTGATTAAGGATTAGGCTGCTATCCCTCTCACCCCTCTTGCCTTCACCCACTAACATCTTAGCTGTTTATGATGGCGGTCTTGACTGCTTCCGTAGTTCGTTCTCCATCACAGCCTCTTTTTGAAGCGTGTTCCAGTTCTAGTTCCAGCTCTGGTACATCAATTTCCAGCTATGGTAAGCTGTTTGATAAAATGCTTCTTTTATACTTCTGTTTTGTTAAGGATACAGAGATTCTTTAGATGAAGGTTGCTACTGGTTACATACTTACATGCTTCTTTTCTGTTTGATCAATTGATTGTTTTGTATCTGAGATTTGAATCTTTAAATTAACTTGGGACACATTCATGTTGGTATTTTCAGAATACACTGAGCATGTTATTGTACTTTCCAAGTTTTTGTATATGTGCATCCTGAATTGTAGTCCTGTATTCTATGTTAGAAATGATTATAAATCGATTGATTAGACCTGGTTTCTACTTTCTACCAAATCACAAGTTGGAGTTGTGAAAGTTATCTGGATATTGTCCAATAGGTCGATCACTTTACTGAAATGAATTTCTACATTAGTACTTCTAAGAGATTAGGTTTTCTATTTTCTTTTTTAGCATAAAATGCTTAGGCGTAGTTACCTAGAATGTTTGATTCCATATTGCCATGATTAAAGCAAAAGATGAACCACGATACGGACCTTAGGAATTGATTGTTTGTTCACCTGCGAAAATTAAATTTTTGTCGAACAAAATGATCCAGTTGTGCTTGATTTGCACAATCAATGAAGCACAGACTCTTCGAAAACTTGTCGTATCCGTGTCCGATACATATCCCACACATGGAACTCACTCGACACGCCTCTGACGGACACTTGGTCAATGTGTCGGCAGGTGTCAGACACATAGTCAATGTGGTCAACGTGTCGGACACGCCTCTGATACACCAGAAACTTGGTCAGGACACAGTCAAGACTCGAAAATCAACTTTGTTTTATTTTTTATTTTTAGATGTTTGCAAATAACCACATAATATAATGGTTGTTGATCCATCTGAAGTGAATTACTATTTCAATTGCGATTTAAGATAAATAGGGAAAAAAACCACTAAAGTTCTCTTAATCTTTGCTTCTTATTTTTTCTCATTTGCTTATTCTCTCCTCTACTTCTTCTCTACTATACTTTTTTTCTTTACTTTAATTTTTTCTTGCAACGATGTCATCTTCTTCAAGACACTCTAAGAATGCACTTTATTAGATTATTATTTATATTTATATAACTTATTACAAAAAATAGTATGGTGTGTCGACGTGTCCCCGAGTCCTAGTTTTTGGAAAATTACGAGTCAGCATGTCGTGTCCGTGTTCGTGCCCGACACAACGCACGTGTCTGTATCCGTGCATCCTTGTGCACAAACAATATTTTGTTTTTCACTTAGTAAGAAAATCAGTCTGCCCCTCCCTAAGAAAATAGAGTATGGTCATTTCTTCTCATTTGAACAGAAATAGAATTGGATGATTCACCAGGAGTAAGATTACTTTGTAATTGAATAACCCTTTGCAATAAAATCCAATTCACTGAAGAATCTACCTCGAGCATATGTTTAGGCGTTCAGCTATGCTTATGTTCTTTACTTTTACTTGGTATGTCCATTTACGCCGTCAAGTCTTCCTCTCTTTTCCTTTAGTACTCTGATGTGTACAAAAGCAGACGATGTAAACTAGGAAACTAGATATGCTACGATTTCATGAAAATTCTTAGCTTCCGTGTTATGCACAGGTTAACATGCAGAAACTTGAAAGCTTAATGGTTTTCTAATATGCACTATTGAACATATTTTGGGTGTGACAATGATGTTTTTAATGCAGCTAATACTTTCGTAGGTGCTCCCTTAAAAGGGCGACTTCCAAAGGGAAATTTTTTCAGTATAAGTAGAAAAGTGTGTGCTGTTGCAGTTGCCACACCTGCTGTAGAGGAAACTAAGAGTAAGTGCCTGACTTTGATTATTTTGTAATTTTTGAATGCTACATGAATGTTAAGCTTCCAATCATTTTGACAAACATTCTCACAGTAGTTTTCATCATTCTGTTAGTTGGCATATGGAACTTGTTTCCCATCTTAATTAAGAAAGTCAAGTGCCTTCAGAGTTAAAATATATGAGTAAGAGACCGTGCCCCTATTTGAGTGCACACATGGATAATAAGACCAGCATTTATTGGGTTCTTAAGAGATGGCGTATTTTGGTTGGAACATAAAATGGGTTGAAAATTCCAATCTGCCTTTTGTGCTTAAGAATTATAAATAATTTATATCGGGAATTTCTCCGAGGCCAAGATACTTGGTTGTTGTAGCTCAACAGGTCAGAATGACTGCAAACATACAACTATGAGGTCTGAGACTCAAACCCCCTTGGGATATCTACAGATTCTCCAGTCTCCTGGCGAAAATCAGCATATTTATGAGAATTTTCTGTAGTATTATAGTACATTATAATGCCTACCTATTCGCAAGGTGTCATAGTACTTCCAAGTGCCCAACTATTTCAAGTACCATCCCTCCAATCTGCTTGATATATGAAGGATCACTGTCCCTACAAATCCATCTTTTGAGTGTGGAAGATTTAACATTAGAACTTACAATGAGTAATACCTGCTACAGACACTTAAATTACTGCATAAAGTTGAACCTGTAACTAAGATCATTTCAAGGGTCCCCTATAGAAGTTTCATATGAAACGTTTTATTTTCAAACTAAGTACGGGTTTTGTTCATCAAAATGTTATCCTTTTCCTTATTCTTGTAAGGTTTCATATTTAGAAGCTGCAATTTCATTTGATCCAGTACAGATCCATTATCTACTTTTCCAGGTATGTACTTCCTACATGGGTTGAATTTGAGCTTGGGAGGGCTCCTGTTTCTCGAAAACATGAACGGTCTTCCTCCTACTTCTGTAAGTTACATGCTATCTAATTCTAAGTTCCTTGTAAGGTTTACCTAGTTTGACAATGCAATTCAATCATTGACAGGGAGAGAGGCTATCAATCTTCTACAATCCTTCAGCAAATAAAATGGTCCTAAATGAGAGTACGGGATTGGATTTATGGTATTTTTTTCGATTTCACACTTGCATATCTTTCTGCTATAATCTTTTAGTGAACAAAGTGGTGAGTTCATGCTTATGAAAAGGTATGCAAGTTGCTTTGTTGACTAAATCTTACCATCTTCAGGGGGGTTTAATCAACCCCATTATGTGTGGTGGTGATCCAAGAACAATGCTTAGGAAAGTTCGTGGAAAAGCTGATCCTCCCCTATTTAGCATCAATATCGTATTCCAAAGCACGGTTAGTAGTGTCACAAACAATTTTGCTTGCAGGAATTTATTGGTTATTCGTATGAGCTTATGTCTTGCATCATGTGGCAGCGGTGACCTTGATCTTCTCATTCACAAATGGGACTGACTGGGATGGTCCATATAAGCTGCAATTTAGACCGTTGAAGAATGGAGAAACAGAGAAACAAACCTATCGAGTTCTTTAATGAGGTAACACTTGGTAGCTGTAGAGTTGCATTGAACGACATGATGATATTTTGGAACTTTCTTTAAATTCTTGATCTTATTGTTTCTTTCATAGTATTGGTTCCAGATGTTAAAACTAATTGTCGGGAAAGGACTAGAGTGAATCCATTAATTTACCTAAAATTAATACCACCTTTGAGTGAAAATGAGAACGATAGTTGCATCTTGTGCAGGGTCTAGCAGAAGAATTGGGTGTAGATGGCGCCTGCGAGAAAGCAATCTCTCCAGACTCAAAAATTGTTATCACTCGCTGTGCCATGGTTGGCAACTTAACTCTTGAAGGGGTAAGTGAAAGTGTTATAAAACCTACATTTTGTAATAATCTGTATATCTAAAGTCCAGTGAGTGCACAACCAAGAACCTCATTTTTGTGCCATGTTGTAGGGTGACCGGTGTAATCTAGACCTTGTACCTGGATGCTTAGACTCAAGCTCGCCATCTTTTGACCCGCTTGCAAATGTAGATGATGGGTCCTGTCCACCATATTCAGATTCTGAGGAGTAGAATCCACACTTTTTTGTTTCATAAGGTTTATATATAGATCGACATAAAGATTTATATGTCTGTGAATAGAATTAGCTTTTATCTCTTCTGATCCAAGTTTGCTCAACAGCTGCAGTTTAATGAAATTATAATTGGAGGTATGCTCTCCTTGTATAATGTTTGTAGTCACTCTTATACATAATAATTATGTTATCTTATGTTGTTCTAGCAAGATAATCTTCCTAGTTAGATACAGAAACAGAGGATCCTGTTGTATACATGAACATAAGATATGACATAAAAAGTACAATTGACATAAGGTCCAAACTTAGTTGTATTCTTATATGTAGTCAATAACCATCTTAACTACCAGCACTAGAAGGCTCAACATAATTGTAGATGGATTAAATGCCCTTTATAACAGTCTCTTATATGATACAATCCAGCGACAACTTCTTCCATCTACATCTGCTCCCTTGGTGATTCAGCAGATTCTTATTGCGAAACTGAAAAGAAAATATTCATAGAATTGTATTGAATTGTTATGATAAATCATTGACTGAATACCAGGTTATATAAGTTAATCTCTGACATAACCTTGTAAAACAAGAAACATAAGACTTTTTATTCTATTCTGACTTTCCTAACATATTCTATACTGACTTTCCTATTCTGTAATATATGTAGAATTTTTTTCTTAACAATCCCCCTCAAGTTGAAGTGTATGTTTGTAACACCGAACTTGCTAAGAGATTATTAAATTGATAAGTGCTCAAAATTTTAGTGAACAAATCTGCCAATTGATGTAGTGTTCCAACATGCTCAGTCTGAATGGTACCTTCTTGTATCTTCTCTCTAATCAAATGGCAATCATCTCAATATGCTTCGTTCGCTCATGAAAAACCAGATTAGATGCAATATGGAGTGCATCCTTGTTGTCACAAAACAAGAGAGCTGCCTGAGGATGATTAACGTGCAAATCATTAAGAATGTACCTCAACCAGGTTAACTCTCAACATGTGGAAGCCATGGCCTATATTCTGCTTTAGCTGTCTTGCCATTGTAATTTCTTTCTTAGCTTTCCAAGAAATTGTTGAATCGCCAAGCATGACACAATAACCTGTAATGGATCTCCTAGTATTTGTACATCTAGCTCAATCTGCATCACAATAAGCTTTCAAATGTAATGAGCTGGTGGAAGAGAAAAAATATCATGTCCTAGTGAAGCCTTGATATACCTCAAGACATTGTGTGCGGCATCCAAATGTGGTATTCTAGGCTTGTTCATAAACTGACTTAGAACATGTACAGGATAAACCAAATATGGTCTCGTGTTTATTAAGTATATCAACCTTCCAACGAGCCTGTTATACGTTGCGAGATTTAGTAGTAAATTTCCATCATTCTATGTGAGCACCGAGTTTTGATCCATAGGATAACATGAAGGCTTGCTCCAAGATACCATGTGTCCTCCAATATTTCAAGTGCATATTTTCGTTGAGATAAAACAATCCCTTTGAATGACCTTGCGACTTCAATGCCAAAGAAATATTTCAATTTTCCTAAATCTTTGAGCTTGAACTTTTTAGCCAGAAATTGCTTTGTTTCTTCAATGTATTAGAGATCATTACCTGCCAATATTACATCATCAACATATACGAGACTTGCAGTGTAAAGTTGTTACCCTTAGCTCGAATGAATAATGAGTAATCAGCCTTACACCGATTATAGCTTGCTGATATGAGAACAAAAATAACTTAAGGAACCATTGTCTAGAGGCTTCCTTGCGGCCATATAAACACTTGTTCAACTTGCATACTCGAGTCTCCCCCTTTCGGCCGAATCCATGAGGAAGACTCATGTACACATCCTAAGAAATATCACCATAAAGAAAAGCATTGTTGACATCAAGTTGACATAAATGACAACCTTGTGTGGCTAAGAGCAAGGAGAAAATGAACAGTAGCCAATTTAGCAATAGGAGCAAAGGTCTCTTTGTAATCAATACCTTCAACTTGATTGTATCATTTAGCCACAAAATGGGATTTGTAGCGCTCAACACTACCATCTAGATTAAGATTGATTTTATAGACTCATTTACAACCAACCGAATGTTTGCCAGAAGAGACTGTAAAGTCCAAGTGTTATTGGTTTCTAAAACATCAATCTCACTTCTCATGGCATGATGCCACTTTGGATCCTGCATAGCCTACATAAACTGGTGGATTTTTTTACTAAAGAAAGAGAAGTGGTGTAAGCCTTGTGAGAGGTGGATAAATAGTCATAAGAAATAAAATCAGAAACGGGGTAAACAATACTTGTAAAAGGCCCAACGTTCGAAGCAGAAGAGTGGGTCGATCGGGAAGGCAATTGAGCATCTAGATGATGTTGTTGAAGATAAGATGGTTCACAGGTGCACGAATGGAGGTGTGAGGTGGGAGAGGGGTCTAAGGGTGGAACAGGGGCAGGGGCGACCACTCGGGCTTGGGGTTCCGGGTTTTTGGTTAGTCGGTGACGGAGGCGCCAGATTGGGCTACCGCTGGGTGGGAGTGGTCGACCGGTCAGAGAAAAATGCCATTGGAGGATAAAAAAATGGAGCATGGGTGACCGATCGGGGAACTATGTTTGACTGGTCAACGAGGTGATTGTGCATTTTGTCAAAAAAAAAAAAGGAAATGTCTCTTCATGAAAGATGATGTCATGAGAAACAAGGACCTTTTTGTGGGTGAGATCATAGACTTTATATCTTTTTTTGCCCACGAGGATATCCAAGAAAAACATATTGACTAAAACGAGCATCAAATTTGTTAAGACGTTGGGCATGTGTGGAAGCAAAACATAGACAACCAAATACTCGAATGTGGGAGTAGGTGGGTGGTTTGTTATAGAGAAGTTCAAATATGTTTGCCTTTAAGAACAAAGGACGGTGTGTGATTAATGAGATAGGCAGCAGTGAGAATTGTTTCTCTCCAAAATGTTTAGCGAGATGTGCTTAAAACAAAAGAGCATGAGCGACATTCAAAAGATATCTATGTTTGCGTTCCGCCACCCCATTTTGTTGGGGCGTAGAGACACAATAATTTTTATGGATAATGCCTTTTGAAACATAAAAATCAGTGAGAAATTCAAGTCCATTATCACTGCAAATGGTTTGAATTTTGGAAGAAAATTGGTTTTTAACATAATTAATTAATGAAATTAAGAGTGTGTGTGTGTGTGTGTGTGTGTGTGTGTGTGACTTGTGTTTCATGAGATAATGTGTGTGTGTGTGTGTGTGAGACTTGTGTTTCATGAGATAAATCTAAGTAAACAAGGGAGGCAAAGTCTCATTGAGTTCTTACGCATTGTGTATAATCATCAACAATGGTGAGAAATAATGCGCTTCAAAAAGGGAAGCAACATGATATCTTCCCCCAATGTCAACATGTAATAAGGAAAAATGAGTAGTACTCAAATATGGGATAAAGGAAACTTATATCTAGTTTGTTTAGCCAAAGGACAAATAACACATTTATTGAAAATACAAGTACTAGCATCGCGAAAAGTGACAGGAAGGAGATGGAGAGTTTTTTTTCCGAAATGTGACCTAGGCGATTGTGCCATAACACATGGTTGTCTTGAATGATGTGAGAAGTGGTGGAAGTTGTGGTGGTGGTTCCATCCAGGTAGTACAAACCATCAAGCTTAGTTGTTATCCCAATCATTTTCCCCGAATGAAGGTCCTGTATCAGACAAGAATTATTGAGAAAAAGATAATGTTTTGTGAGTTTGCTAATGGAAATTAAATTAAGATTAAAATAGGGAACAACAAAGAACATCATGCAAGGTAAAAACGGAAGAGAATGTCATGGTGCCAATGTGTGTAACAACAGCAAGTGTACCATCAGGAAGCTCAACAATTCGATTGTGGAAGGGTTTGAAAAAAGGTGAGTAAATTAGGGTTATGAACTATATGATCAGTGACACCGCTATCAAGAATCCAAGATGAACGAAAGGCATGAGATTTGAGAAAGAGTACTTTATTTGTCAATTCTGTGATAGAAATGTCATTACCAATATTGTGAGTTTTGAAATTGTTGTTGGTCAACAAGGCCATGATTTGCTTGCACTGCTCGAAAGTGAATGGAAAAAGATTGGATGGTTGCATATCCAAAGAAGTAGACACATTGTTGCCCCTAGGACAATCTTTCTAGAAACGTCGTTGTTTAGTGGGATCGACTTTCTTAAATTTTCAACAATTGTCGATAGTGTGGGCTTTCAATCCACAATAATCACAAGTGAGATGAGAACGACAATCAGCAGCAGTATAACCTATCCTGTCACATGCTCCACACTTGATGTTGGGATTAAAGAGCTTTTGAAGTCCTCCCGACTTGTCAGTGTTGCGTGCACCTTTGGGATCAATATTACTTATAGCAAAAGCTGCAACATTAGGTATGGTGGGTTTGCCAATAAAGATCTCTTGCCGGTGTTTGTAACGAAGCACAAGGGAGTAAACCTTGTTGAGTGAAAAAAAAATGATCTATCAACAAAATTTGACCAGCGCCAGTTAGCCCCATCAAGAACTTGATCGAGCGTTGAATGTGGACATATGCAAGAACGGTGTTCATGGTGTCGCTAGTGTCTTCAGCAAAACCAACCACAACATCCAATTTGTCCCAGAGAGCCTACAATTTGGTAAAGTAGGCACTCACATTCATCGTCCATTGAGTGCATCCATGGATTTCAGATTAAATATTATAGATCTGCATGTAATTAGTATGTACATACCTTTCTTTCAAATCAACTCATACATTATAGGCCAATTCACAGTACATGGCACTTGCATGGAGGTTAGGTGGGATGACATTAATGAGCCATGATTTCACCAAGCTGCGACGATCTCATTGTAGTAGTTCATCATTTTTGGCTTTGTCGCCGGATTTTCTGATAGATCCATCAACAAAACCCAATTTATTTTTTGCTTTGAAAGCCATAGTCATTGCTCGACTCCATATGTTGTAATTGGTAAGGGTAAGCGACTATGAAACAATAACCACTCCAGGTTGATCGGACTGGTGAAGAAAGTACAGGTGATGAAGATTGTTGTATGGTGAGGGAGTGGTGTTGGAACCACTGTTTGTATTGCCGCCCATGGTAGTAGCGATTATGTAGTGTACTAGTGGATCTGAACTTTGGGGTCCAAATAGTTTTTTTTTTTTGTCTCGTTTTTTTTCGGGCTGTGGTGGTATTGAGTGCAAATAGTGGAGAGGTTCAAGCTTTAATTTTTCTTCCTTCCTTCTTTTTTTCTTCATTTTTACTTCAACAGCAACTACGAACGCAGCAGCAATGAGATCACACAAGAAGTTCAGTCAAGGAGGATAGCTCCTTCACATAACTTCTCTTCTTCGTCACTTTCACGCAAGCAACAACAAGGAAGGTTTCTCACACAGCCAAGACCCAAGAGAGAGATCACAGCAAGTTGTTTAATCACGCGAAATAAATCGTTCTCCTCTGTGTTATTCACGCCGGTCAATCGAGCAAGAATTTACAGCGAATTATCTTATCTCTGTCACCTCCCATTATTCTCACTGAAACCCCTTACTCTTTTTTTTATCTAGGGCTAAAAAATTTCCCTACAAAATCTCTTTATCTCACCTCTTCAATCCTTCTCTTTGAGAAGCCAAGTGTTCGAGAGACTCTCTGATGCAGAGCAGATAACGAAGTTTTCTTCGTTCTTCAATCCTTCCTTTGTTTTCACAACAATGACATAGCAAAGAAGAAGAACAAAATACGATTCAAGAGAGGTGAAAAGAGTCGTTTTTTTGGTGTTGTGATCATGGAGGCTCCTACAGAAGCAGCTATGGTGGTGCAAGAGAAAAAGGTGGTGCAAGGTGGATCGGCGGTTGTGATTGTGCGATCGGTGATTGTGATTGTGGCGTGCGTTTGGACTGGACTGGATGATTGTGCGTTTGGACTTGATTTGGTGGTGTGCGTTTGATTGAGGCTATCGGTTGTGGTTGTGTGACGAGGGGTGTGGTTGTTGTTGTGAGTGCTCTCTGGATGGAGAAGGGTTTCATTCACCGGAGAAAGTCGCTCTGCGGCTAGGGTTTAGTTCAGAAAGTCGATTTGATACTATGAAAAGAAAATATTCATAGAATTGTATTGAATTGCTTTGATAATTCTTTGACTGAATACAAGCTTATATAAGTTACTTTCTTACATAACCTTGTAAACATGAAACATATGCTTATATAAGTTAATCTCTTACATAACTTTGTAAAACATGAAACATAAGACTTCTTATTCTATTTCGACTTTTTAATATATTCTATACTGAATTTTCTATTTTGTAATATATGTAGACTTTCTTTTTTAAACAGAAACCAAGCATTTCTACAAAGTAACTTTCCTGCCACTTTGTTTTTCAAGGTCGGTAAATTAAAAACTGATTTCTAGGAGCATCCTTGGGTCATCAATGTTCATTATTTGTTGAGGCAAATTCAACTTTGCAAAACTGTGAAGGTTCTGTCCACCCTACAACATTTCATCAGTTGGTCTATTCACTGTAAACATCTCCAACAACAATATCCCATAAATATAGACATCTCCTTGCATTGATACCTCGCCGCTCATTCCATACGCTGCAAGTTACATTATACTAACTTTGATATAGTACCTCATAATATTATTTAACTATTCTTAACCAAGAAATTACTATTATCTCACTACACCAAAAACCCCCATTAGCAACGGTTCTATACCGTGGGCGTAAGGCATTGTCACGGCTAAGAGCCGTGGGCTACAGAGGCGTCGCGAAATTCCTTGTAACGGCTATAAACCGTTGCTAAACATTGTAGCAACGGTTTTATGCTTGAATGGGGGAGGTGATTTTTAGCATTTAGCCACGGTTCTAAACAGTGGCAAGACCAATAGCAACGGTTTTTAGCCGTGGCCAAATTAGCCATGCTTTTAAGCCGTGACAAAGTGTAGATATTAGCAACGGTTATTAATCGTGGCTAACAACATAGCAACGGTTTTTAGCCGTGGCCAAACTAGCCACGATTTTAAGCCGTGACAAAGTGTAGATATTAGCAACGGTTGTTAACCGTGGCTAACAACATAGCAACGATTTGGCCACGGTTTTAAGTCGTAGCTAAACAGTTAGAAATAAACCGTGGCAAATGTGATAGCAACGGTTTTAAGCCGTAGCTAAATTTTGCCACGGTTTTAAGCCGTAGCAACTGATGAAGAACGCCCACGGTTCCTAGCCGTGGCAAGCTGCAACCACGGTTGTAAGCCTTTGGCAATTAAAACAAAATTCAAAAAAAAAAATCTGTTTTGTTGCAACGGGTTCAAACCGTTGCAAATTAATATAATCGAAAAAAAAATTTATATTTTTTTTTGCTGCTGCAGCAAAATCACAGCCGTGGCACCTGCAAAATCGGTCCTTACTATGGTTTGTGTCATGCCTCCGACACGAATAAGATTCCACCAAACTATATGCTAGATAAATACAAAATCAACTGTAAAAAAGAACTTGTCAAGTTTTGACGCCAAACAAAAACATGTAAACAAATAGCACTAATGTACAATAACAGGATTAACCTGAACAAATGAAACCTTGCTATATCATGTTACGCTCGCATCTAAAACAAAAGAATTTCTCTATGTTTTTTCCAACAATACAAATCCACCTAGTTATAATGTAAGAAAATAAATTGATGCCTTTAGGAACATGCCCCATTTCTTTCGGTAGTTGCTTGTTCAATATACTGAAAATGATGAGAATGCAGCACCTGGTAGTTGCTTGTATATGGCACTGGTGATGGTTGATACAACGACACACTTTGCACCCCAGAAACAAGCAATGTATGCGCATTCTCCTGTCCAACATACTGTTGCCCGTACTAGCTCAGACCTTCAGAGCCCTGCAGTATAAAAATTAGTCAGTACTCAATGACAGACAAACATGACCTATAAAGATTGCTAATAAACCAATGACAGACAAACATGACTTATAATTGCACAATTATTGAAACAAGACAACATAGATACTCTTTAAGTGCTTTATTGCATATAATCTGGACCTGGGTGTAACAATAAGTTATAGCAAAAGCACAAGTAGAAGTATCATCATCAACAACATATAGGTTTCATGCTGGAAAAAAAATTCTACTAGACCAGATTATATGCTCTTAGGGCCCAAGACCAATTACTTACCAGCTTGTTCTCCACAAACACCAGTGCATGACAAGTAGCAAGAATTTCCATTGTACGGACAGGGACTTTACTCATGTCTGATTCTATATTCACTTCATCAGATTCTATATTCATTTTATCAGAGAGACCAACAACTCCACGGAACTCCTAAAAAACATTGCCATATATCCATTACATCCATCACAGTATATATCATCAATTACATAAGCTAAAACTTGATCATGTGACATCATAACATACCATGTCGTCCGATGTAAGAGTCCCAGTCTTATCAAAACAAAATATGTCCACCTGAAGGGAAAAAAATGTTAACATGAGCTAAAGCAACTTCTCGCTAGACTTTCTCGATCACGAAGGCTTTTTTCTTCCATCAATTCAAAGCAAATTAACCATTGATACACAAAAGAACTAAAGGAACTTGTAGGAGTACATGTAATAATTAAACACCAATATAACAATGACAAGAGAATGAATATTGTGTCCGACACAGGTGTGAGGTGCCAGATACGTCAACCCACAAATCCACCAATATAGGCACCATTACTACATTAGATAATTGTTTTTCAGTTATCACTTAAATTTTTTCATCATATTGATTCCGGTTATAAGTTTACTAGCTTGCTAAACTGAATATATGTACAAAGAATTGAAACCTATGAATGATGATGCAGGAAAAGAGTACTTTGTGCGAATGTTAGAAAGGTGTGACATTTACCAAAGGCTCTTAGATTGAATCATAAATGTCGGTTAGAAAGGTTGACATGAGTTGATTTCCATGAGGAGGATCTCCATGGCGAGGAGCCACACACACATATATGTATATATTCAAGCGCACATAAATATTTCAAATAAATTCTATGGACACTAACCTTCACATATGGAATGACTTGGAGAACAGCAGAAGTCTGCTGCAACATTTCAAAGCAGTCCCCTCCAACACAAAGATCATGGGAGTCGGATAAAGCTTCAACCACGCTCTCACTGTAATGATAAACACCCCAAAGGTATAAAAAGTGCAAGCAAAAATAGAAATATCTGGTGGGGAAATTGTGAATTAGTTGTTGTACTGCAAAGCTTCATTCTAAGGAGGCCCAGATGGTAATGACATACATTCTCAGAGATTTTCCATTTTAGAAACTACCAGACTAACAGTTAAGGGATGCTTTCATTACATTCACCAAGCCAGAGTGTCGAACACACTGCCCTGGTTGGACATCAAAATCCAGGGCATGTCCTTTTTTTTTGAAAGCCAAGGCAAAAACTAAAAGCAATGAAAATACAAAACTTAAAGCAATCAACTGAAATCAGCTCACAGTCAGTTCCCAGCAACCCGGACAGCACCAGCAATCTCTCAACCGTAGAACACGCAGCACACGCTCGTTTCTGCGACAAATCAAGTTACACCGGACTGCCCAGATCAACCGGCATACACACGCTCCAACCGCATGTCGCCACATCTCAGCATGTCAACGCTGCGACAGACAGCAGCAATGCGTCCCAGCAACAGCAAAGCAGCGCAGCAGCAGCAGCAGTAACACAAAAAATGTAGCAGCAGCAGCATCAACGCAGCGCAGCAACAGCAGCATCAGCAACAACAACAGCAACAGCAACAACAGAATGGCACTCTGTTTTGCGACAGAGTGCTCTGCCTAAATGGCACAGCATCTGCCCCTTCCATCCAAGAAATGCTGGAATTTTGTCACGACAGCAAGCAACCCACTGCATCTCCGTAAGTCCGCCCCTTTTCCTGCAGCCAAAACATCCCTGCCACAATATGTATCCACATAAAACAACAGCAAGTACGCCAGTCCGCCCCAATGCTAGACTCCACATGAAACAGCAGCAGAAAAAAAAATAGATGCACTCTGTTTTGCGACAGAGTGCTCTGCCTACACATCACAACAGCATCCCCTGCATGCAGCAGTTTTGCTCGCAGCGTATCGCCATATCCCGGACTGCCAAAGCTGCCAGATCCCCAATCCCTCGCAGCCACAAAGCCAATACAGGTATTTACTCATCCCCGTGGCGAATGTAAGCCGGAAAATTTGTGTGCGCTTCTTGTTTTACTTCATTACATTCAACTGTGTGCATCCAAAGATGAAAAAACTCAAACTACATAATGAAACTTATAACATGACTTGAAGAAAACATGGGCGAGGATAATCAAGATAAGATGGGAAGAAAAAATCTGTACAAACTGATCATATATAGCTTCCTTAACCAAGAGCCCAGGTGTTCTTTCTTGTTTTATGCTCGTTCTGATAAATCATTACCCTTTCCTATAGAAGATAAAATAAAAAGATAGCCAAAACCATGAAAATACACCCACGCTTAGATATTATGAACTGCTTTTGTTAAGTTGAAAGATATGTAATAAAATATTTTTAACAGTACAATGCTCAGCTCCCGTAACCAAGAGCATTGCTCTTTTAAACTTATAGGCATATGCAGAGTAGCACCAAGGAATGAAGTAAAAGCATGTACGGAGTGCAATACACAGAATAAAATAAATGAATAAATTAAAACTATTACGTCAAATGGATACCTTGTATAAGCAGAAACTATCTCATCTTTAGTGACACTATCCTCTTCTGAAGCAATGGTGTGCAAATACAAGCAATCTGGATTGTTGCAAGGCTGGACCACCAAAAGACATTATTTTCAATTTAATACAATTTTCCTCGCAACTACTGAAGTTAAGATATATGGGAGTGTCTTGTTTGAGAGCATCCCCTAGTAGAAGCTTTGCTGTGACAAAATCAATCACATAATTGACATCAAATCATGAATATAAAGTTGATGATTAGTCAGGATCAATATCAAGTAAAGTAAATGCTTTGAAAGCCACAAAATTTCCAAATTAAGTCAACCCACAGAATGTTATGACAATCTGAAAAGGCCTACAAGAAGAAGCTTACCAATACCACCAACGAGGAATGATTCGTGGAATACAGATGAATCAACTATCGTCCCAATTCCATCACTAGGTGGTAGGAAGAACCCCAGGAGGAGAAGAACAAAACCAAATGTGAATCCGGCCAAAGGTCCAGCAGCTCCTAGCTTCAAAAGGTCCTCACGGTTGCAAACAATATTTACGATCCTAGTAATGGCACCAAAGGAGCCTCTGCCACAAAATAATCCCATCAGATATTGCATTGTGTAAGAAAAAATGGCCAAGATTTGTGAACAGCCCAACTCCGTAACTCCTGAGTGTCACTCATGGTCTGCTTAGTTATAACAGCACGAGGAAATTGCAGAACTCCATGTGCGAGAACAGCAAAACACGGTTAACATAGAATCAGTAAACCCATTTTGTCGTGACATGACGTAAGATGTATAGTTTGTTTTGATGAAGAACCTAATCAAATCAATTAATACAAATTTACAAGAAAAAAAAGCATCCACATTTGACACAGAAACAAAAAGCTTTCTTTTTCCTGCAACTGTCACATTGAAAGAACCAACTATAATGAAGTAATTCAC
The DNA here is from genome assembly GCA_003290165.1 of Berberis thunbergii. Classification (NCBI taxonomy): domain Eukaryota; kingdom Viridiplantae; phylum Streptophyta; class Magnoliopsida; order Ranunculales; family Berberidaceae; genus Berberis; species Berberis thunbergii. Next base: position 8,859 of record QNQO01004489.1, on the reverse strand, counting down.
AACAACCAAAAGGAAGTTTGCGATGCAGAAGTGCTCGCAATGGTAGAAAGAACTAGAAAAGCAAGTTGTCTGTAAATTTTAGCATCCCAACATTGTCAAGAATGGTGACCTCTATGAAATACGAAACAATTCAGTACCTCCCCAGACTTCTGTTCATTCTCCTAACTGAAAGATAATTGTAAACAACAATATCGTACCTGCCAACTGGGAATAAAGTAGGGCACACCAAGCTTAATCCCGGAATTTCTTGCAACAAGAAATTGACCGAGTTCATGCACACCCAATATAAGTGCAGTTACGAGTGCTCCAGGAAGGCCACCCATCAATGAGCCAACATCATCCATACTCGACCTAAGGATAATGAAACAATCTTTATATTATGAACAGTCATCCAATCTCCTGTTTGAATAAGAAACGTCAAATGTTAAACTTCAAACTTGCACTAGATGTTAAAGAATCACAGAAGGATCAATAGCATAAAAGCAGACAAGTATAATTTAATGGGGAAATAACATAATCTAAAACATCTGGCACCAGATGCACCAAAAGCATCTGAAAGTTATTTACATGATGATGGCAGCAAGCCTTTGAAACAAGATGAATATTTATGTTGAACAAACTTCACAATCATAAAGTTCTAGAAGATATGTAATATTCACTTTCTTCCAAATAATGGAGTGCAATAAGAAAGTTATTCCACTGATCCTAGCAAAAGGAAAGACAATGACAATCAAAACGAAAAGAAAAACAATAAGTATCCTGCATCAAGTTTGACTGAAGTGCGGGTATATTCCGCAGAAGTAATGTAAAAATTTGAACCAGCAATAGGAAAGCACTTATCAATACTAAAGACCCATAGCATAAACAAAATTCAGGAAAAAAGGCATTCAAGTCTAAAACAATGGCAGAATAGCATTTATAATCCAACCAAGTCAATATATGAAAATGTGAAAACACTGATCATGAGCAAATAAATCAAGAAGCACAAGATCCAAGATCACCCACCAGGCTTTCCTCTTGACAGTACTGCACTTTCACATGGTTCCACTCCGAAAATCTAAAAACAAGAGATCCAACTAGTAAGATAAAAATAGTAAATACCACTATAGTACAGGCCTAAGCAGAAGAAATAGAATATTGTGCAGCACTGCAGCTACTATAGAAAGTTCAAGCTAACCTTGATATCAAGATTCTGCTTTCTAAGACATTTCCCCGCACCTGTCACCGTACCCCCAGTCCCAATCCCAGAAACAAAGGCATCAATCTTCCCACCTGTGCCTTTCCAGATCTCTGGTCCAGTTGTCTCATAATGAACCTACACCAGACAATGTTGCTGAATAACAAGATCTCTCCAAACAGCAAGGCTCTTTGTGTGCATGACATTCATTCAACACTTACCTTTGGGTTAGCTGGGTTTTCAAACTGCTGAAGAATGTAAGAATTGGGTGTCTTTGCCATATTTTCCTCAGCCTTCTGAACAGCCCTTTTCATGCCTTTTGCTGGGCATTGTAATGATGAGCTTGTAATCCTTTGCAGCCGCCATGAAAGCCAATCCTATTCCTGTGTTACCACTGGTAGGCTCAATGAGGACACTCTACAGCAATTCAATATAGTTGATGGCCTCAATCATCAAGTTCCACATGAGTTTTACACCATACGAAGAAATCACCAACGTCCAAATCCCCCATCATGTCTCCTTTTGGATCAATTTTGTAAAGTTTCACCCCACTCTTGTATTTGAAGCATAAGGAAAGTCTGATATCTGTTGCGGGGTTCAATGATCCATGACAAGCGCAAGAGAATTGGTGGTTTGGATCTACAACCTCTATTCCCATCGCAATGACATTCCTTTCCCAATCACAAACTTTGTAAGTCCTTGACACTGAAGGAACATGATTGCTTGGAGAAGGAAACCTCGCAACACCTTGAGAAGATGATGGTAATGGAGATGGTGGTAATGGAGATGGAGGTAATGGATTTTCTGGTTGCCTTGTCGATTGTGCACGGGATGAAGGTGTATCTTCAGTTATTTGAACAACTCCTTGTATTCCCTCACTTGTTGATGGTCTTACATAAGTTCCACTTTCAAGTCTCTCTTGTATCCATCTAACATTTTCTTCCAATCTATCATATTTTTTTTCCCTTTTTTTTGCTTCCAATGTTTTTTTCAATAGCAATGAACGAGCGGGAAGTGCAGCATCATACTTCCTTTTAGAGACAGTGGTTCTAACACAACGAGTACGTCCCCTCGCTTCTTGGCCAAACACTTGGCTTAGAGGATCATCATCAATAGTGAGGTCAGTGGTACCCTGAATTGAAGATTCTTGCAAGGCAGTTTTTTTTGCTTTAACTTGTTCCTTCAAAAGAATGAAAAAATAAAATAAATCAAGACACAAATAATATTCAAACAACTACAAAGTAAATTAAGAATTGGGTATAAAAGACATCATTGGGCACATACCATATATTGTTCAGAACCATGCGTAGGTTTTCCATCCTTTCCAGTGTGGCATGCAATCCATATGTCAGTGCGTGTGACTGGTTCCCCATCAGGGTTCTTCTCAACCTATATACTTGAAAGATTAGTTTCAGCCTATATAGTTAAATGGTATATAATATTGTACTAGTATCTATAAACTCAATTACCATTTCATACTCTACTTCTGCAGCTCTCTTTTGGCCACCCCCCCCCCTCCCATGCATACTTTGAAGCCTTTTTGTTTTTTGCATTTTGGGCTCTAATTGCCTTCGCTTCAGGGGTGCTCTCATAGCGAACAAACTCCTTCCAATCCTCCTCTCTTACACCATTTGGAACATGCTTCTCTTGTTCCTCAATGGTAGGATACTTATCCAAATAATTCTTCCTAAGATCTGCCTTGAACCTTCCATAATATTCAGGCATTTTCAAATGCACACTCTTTTTCACATAATTTGGGATGTCGTATTCACGCTGCAAATAAGCCATTGAGATATAAGTTGAAAATAAAATAAGACATTATGAAAATCAATGATGTAAAATCTCACCTTGAGGCCATTCCACACATCCTCTTTGTAGTTGTCAGTAACATGGTGCCAACCCTTGAATTTGATGGGCACAATGGTTTCAACAAGCTTTCCAATGTTTTTATTGAAATTTCTAGCACCAGGTCCAACTGCTAAACCGTGGAGGTTGAACTGTATGGTCTGTTTAACTTCAATGTCATCATTTGTAGATCTAGTGACATCAATGGTGGAGAAATTGCCGCGAGTACTATCCATTTCTATCAATGACATTATAGATATTAACCATTATCAAACAAAAAGAAATAAGAATCAACTATATACACCACATTTATAGATAATTTCCAAAGAGTTCAAAAAGAAATTAGAAACCACAAAATCCAAAGAGTTGAGTACTCACGAGCAAGAACTTCTGTTTCTTTATCAAGCTTCCTCGTGTTCAAAGTATTGCCACTGCAGGCAGCCTTGTTTGTTCCTGCTGTAGCTGGAAGATAGACAATAAAGCAACATTATCATTAGCATCAACAAAACAGAATTTGTGGACCAACATACATATAAACATTTTGTTTTAAAATGCACAATCAAGCAATCAAGCACTACAACACAATCCACATTCAGTAAACAAATCATAAATTTTTTTTTCCTTCTTTTTCGATTATCCGGTTCAATTCCATCACAATAAATTCGAGCCTTTATTTTCATGTTTTTTCCCGAGGTATGGAGAAAGTTGAAATCAGTACTTGTCACAGGAGAGGAGTTCCAATCAAGTTCCCCATAAGCAAAGATAACAACCCCATGAGTTCATGACATACAACTAATACTAAAGAGGGTGATTGATGTTTTGCTCCATATTTCCTCCACTCCTCTCATGCACTCTTACTTACCCTGTCCATCTCCAATCAACCACTCATTGAATGCCATATGTCACCCCACATCCATACTTGAAATTTAATCACCACCAAGCTTCTCCTTGAGCCTCTTGTCCATCACAAATATCAGATCATCAACAAGTTTTTGTTTCTTGTACAAAATACAGAAAATATTAAAATAAATAAAAATATATTGTTATTATTAAATTCAATTCAAAAAATAGGACAACTTAGCTCCAACCATGGCCTTACTCTTCTCACCTTAAAATCCACTCCATTTTTTTGTGAAAAACAAGGAGTGGTAACAAAACCCCATAATTTTTACAAAACAAACACACATCAGATATATTCTATCTTCAAAAACATATCTTTTTCTTCTTCTCTTATTTCTATCAAAACTAGTTTCATTTTCTTTACATTCTTCAGTTTTCCTTTGGAACCAAAAGAAAGTAAGAAGCATAACCTATTGCATGGTTCTTGAAAGCAGCTAGAGAAATTCTTGAAGAAAATTTAAAAAAAATGGCAATTTGCACTGTCTATACATCCCACTCTTTCAATTCAATCTCCACACCAACAAAGCCCAACTTGGGTTTCCACCAAAAACACTATGTGTTCTACACAACCAGAAAGAGAAGCATCAGAAGATACTCAACTGACATTTCAAAAAAAAAAAAAAAAATTAGTTTCACTTTTGAAGGGTTCAGGTTTTTTTTTTTTTTTTTTTTGAGAAAAATTAAGGGTTCAAGCTTTAAGTCCCCCCTTACCCATTATTGGTTTTCAAAGTAATGACGGTGTAGTGTAAGATAATCCAATTCTTTATTAAGTAATTTGAAACTTTTTACATGGCCTATGTATGATATAATGACACAAGTTGGATTAATGTAAAAGCATATTTTACAAGGGATCGTACAACTTCTCTGATCAAGCTGTGAGATTTAAACGATCCAATGACCGTGATATATATGGTCTATTTAGTCCCTAAAAACCCAAATGTCGGGATACTATGTCACATGCTCGCGTCAAATATAGCATAGCTCCAATCCATCCTTTCTAGAAGCTTACGTAACCAAAGTTAATTGATAGATAAGTTTGACATTAATAGTTTAGCTTTAGCATAGATTAGGGACAATGACAATTCGAACATTAGGTATTTAATTTGAAACATGATCAGTTTGGTAAACTGAAGTTAAAAAGTAGTTAATGTTTGAATTTTTGGAGTATAATTTGTTTTCACTAGAGAGACATTGAGGTGCACAGTCAACTTCATCTAGACACTTGCTTTGATGAAAATTTCAAAAAAAAAAAAAGACGTTTATGGATAATAATGGATACCAGCAAAATCAAATTCCTTGTACCTAAACATGACATCATTTCTAGGAAAAACCTAATAGTTCAGTTCCTAATCCATTCAACTTGGTACTTTGACCAACAAAAGTCAGCTTGATGGCTTTGTTTTGTACCTTTAAACATAGCAATAAGTAAAACTCATGCATCAACTCAAAACCATAGATGCAGTTGTTGAAATTTGGAACTTATTAGTGTAAAGAAATGTTGTCTAATTACAACCAACAAGAGAAGCATCAGAAGATACTCAACTGACATTTCATGCTCAGCTGAGGAGCAAAAAACAATTGTAATTGGACTGGCAGCTGACTCTGGGTGTGGGAAGAGTACCTTCATGAGGAGATTGACAAGTGTGTTTGGTGGTGCAGCTGAGCCACCTAAGGGTGGCAACCCTGACTCCAACACCTTGATCAGTGACACCACCACTGTAATATGCTTGGATGATTATCATTCACTTGATAGAACAGGAAGAAAGGTTCATGGTGTAACTGCACTTGACCCGAAAGCCAACGACTTCGATCTCATGTATGAACAAGTTAAGGCTTTGAAGGAGGGAATTGTTGTTGAGAAGCCTATCTATAACCATGTCAGTGGTCTTTTGGATCCACCAGAGCTCATCAAACCTCCTAAGATCCTTGTCATTGAAGGATTGCACCCAATGTGAGTCTTTTTTAGCTCTCGATACTTTTTTTCTCCCTCTTGAAGGAACATAACCAATCTATCTTGAACATAATTAAACTTCCCAGTTTTATAATTAATTTTATGCATCGTCCCCAAGAAGGTATATGTGCAACAAAAATATAATTCGAAGGCCTTAGGCTTAAAGAGATAGAGGAAATACCTCTTTTGCATATTCTACATACTTGGGATAAGGCTCATATTCATGTTTTATTTCTTTCTTCAACTTCAACCATTTAAATCAACCAATTGAATATTTCTCCATATGGACATAGGATTGCTTTTCTATTCCAATAAAAAAAAATTCAAGGATAATACATGTCTCAAATTAAAAATTAAATACAAAAATATGAAACGACCAACATCAAGAAAAAAGTCAAATCTATAAAAACTTGGAATACTGAAAGTTTGTTTTAAACTTCATCTTCCCCAATCCAATTGTATACCTAGTTATTTTTTTCCCAAAATGAAACATCTTCTGCAATCAACAGTCAACAATGCTCAAAGACTTGCAATCTGTTCGGCATTTTTTAGACATAAATAAAAAAAACTCTACGAACCCTAATTTCATAAAAAAAATACAAGAGAGAGAGAGAGTGTACCTGTACGAGAGAGGGCCTGATCGATTTTGAAGACGCCGAGTGGAGGGAAGACCAGGGGAGGAGGGAAGTCGAGGGAGGAGCAGGGAAGTCGAGGGAACAGGGAAAGGAGGGGAGGAGGGAAGTCGAGGGCGGGAGCAGGGAAGAAGAAGGAGCAGGGAAGTCGAGTCGAGGGAGGGAGCAGGGAAGGAGACGATGTCGAGTGCAGGGGAGGAGGGAAGCTTTTTGTCGATGGAAGTCGACTGGAGGGAAGGTCGAGCGCCAAAATACCCCCGCCCAAATTTTTTTTTCAGCTTTTCATGTAGCCACGGTTCTGAGCCGTTGCTAGAGCTAGCCACGGTTTAGAACCGTTGCTAAATTTTTTTTGCAACGGTTTTGAGCCGTTGCTAGATCTAGCCACGGTTTAAGAACCGTTGCTAAATTTTTTGTTGCAACGGTTTTTAGCCGTTGCTATACCTAGCCACGGTTTAGAACCGTTGCTAAAAAAATTTTGCAACGGTTTTGAGCCTTTGCTAGCCATAGCCACGGTTTAGAACCGTTGCTAAAGTATTTTGTTGCAACGGTTTTGAGCCGTTGCTAATAATGCCCACGGTCTGGAGCCAGTTGCCACTATTAGCCACGGTTTTTAGCCGTGCCAAATATACCAACGGTTGTAAGCCGTGGCCAGGTTTTTTTACCCACGGTTTTAAGCCGTTAGTAAATATAGCTACGGTTTGTGGCCTTGGCAAATAGACCAACGGTTTAGAACCGTGGCCAGCTCGGCGTAGCTAAAGGGGGTTTTTGGTGTAGTATCTGACTGTCAAAAACAGAAGTTATCACAACCAGATAATAGATTTTTTAACTTTCAAGTACAGAAAATGCAAAAACGAAAGGAGTTCTGAACGGGAGTCTTACCAAGTGCAATGTATCCAATTGAACCTTTTATTACCACCAAACTAGCTTGACTTTATGAAGCACTATAGTAATTTCCGAGAAAAATCTTAACTAAACCAAAATCAGCCACATGAGCTGTCATATTGTCATCAATGAGAACATTGTTTGGCTTTAATATCATAATGAATAATTGTCAGTTGGCAATAGTGGTGAAGATAGTCCAGCGTAGAAGCAACGTCAACAACTATATTCAACCTTTCTAGGAAGTTGAGATTTCTTGACTCTTGTTCCTCATCTCCTTTTGAATGTAGCCACTCCTCTAGACTTCTGTTAGGTGTATACTAAAAAAAACTAATGCTTTGAAATCATTGTCTTGAAAATCCACGGTTGAAGTAAGACTTTATGACCTTGAGGAGATTTCTCAAAGCATTACATTCAGACCAGAAACTCCTTGAAGCTCCTTGTTGTTGAAGATTGAGCACTTTACAGCAACTATTTTGTCAACTTGATCCAGAATTCTTTGATACACAGAACTAAAACTTCCAAACCAATCAAATTATCAACAAAAAAGTGATTGGCGGCCCTTAAGAAGCTCTGCATAAGAAATTTCGTTTGTTGGCGACTGAACAATGATGTTGAAAGATGTCTCCTTTGACTAACTTTCTTCTTCGGCAACACAAAAGAAAACAGCATAGTAAAAGAGGCAAAGATTAGCTTGTACATTCAATTTGAACCTCCACATAACTTATCATTTCCATCAACTTAGATTACACTTGCATTTGCAAAGGCTCTGTCCTTTGGACCTCACCCTCAAACTCGTTGTAAGACAAATTCAACTAATTTAGACGAGTAAAGTTCCTTGGATATTCAGGAATCTTCCCAGACAGCTTATTATTAGAAAGATCCAAAATTTCGAGTCCTTTCAAGTTTTCTCCTTCGAGGAAGTTGTCATCCATGTACAAGCTCACCAGCGTCAAGCACGTCCCAAGAATCTCTGGCATATGACCATACAATGTATTACTCGAAACATCCAATGCATGAAGATTACTCAAATTACCTACTTCCGGTGGCAGGGAACCAATAAAAGCATTATTAGATAAGTTGATGATGAGCTTAAGAGAGGAAAGACTGATAACTTGTTTGGGTATTGTACCACTCAAGTTATTACCTGAAAGATCCAAAGCAAACAAGTTTTGACAGTTACCAAGACTTGTAGGTATCCTTCCATGCAATCTATTTCCTGATAAATTATCTCTAGTTGAGTTGAATTGTTAAAAGAATTTGGAATTCGACCTGAGATTTTTATTCATAAACAACTCATACATTTTGGGGAACATACCTATAACTCTGAGATTTCGCCAGTGAGATGGTTTTTCTCGAAATCAAGATCATTTAATTTGACAAGGTTCTCAATTCCAGCAAGTATATTTCATTAGTTCCAACAACCAGAGATTAGAGTTGAGTGGAGAGGTTGGCCATGAAATTGGGTATTGATC
>QNQO01004488.1:0-24861 GCA_003290165.1 Berberis thunbergii | reverse complement strand
TGTGTTTTTCCCTACTTCGAAACCATTAGATTCTCTTCTTGTACGCCACACCAGAAGAACATGTTGTTTGCATAGAGAGTGAGAGACAGGCCTTGCAAAAGTTTAAAGAAGACCTAACCGATCCTTCCAATACCCTCTCTTCTTGGGTTGGTGAAGACTGCTGCACTTGGACAGGAATAAGCTGCAGCAATGAGACACGACATGTCATCAAACTTGATCTTGGAAGAAAGGACTTCTCATCAGCATTAGGAGGTGAGCTAAATCCTTCTCTGCTTCAATTGAAACACTTGCAATACTTGGACTTGAGCTGGAACAATTTCAACGGACATTCAATTCCAGCATTCATCGGTTCGCTACACAAATTAAAATATCTGGACCTCTCTTCACCCCTTTGGAGGATCAGTTCCTCCATCATTGGGAAACCTTTCATGCTTGTACTATCTTGATCTTTCCACTACTGGGTCTCGATGTGACGACCTTCATTGGTTCTCAGGTCTCTCTGCTTTGAAATACCTTGATATGTCTTTCGTGGACCTCAGTAAGGCAACCAAATGGGCACAAAATGTCAACATGCTTCCTTCTTTGTTAGAGTTGAAATTGAAAATTTGTCGACTTTCCTCTATCCCTGACTTCCTTCCTTTTGCCAATTTTACTTCCTTGAAAGTCCTCATACTCATTGGCAACAATATCAGTTCATCAATACCACAGTGGTTGTTCAATCTAACCAACCTTGAAACCCTTGATCTCTATGGAAACCAACTCCAAGGTCCCATCCCTGACAACTTCTCAAATATGACTTATCTTCGATCCTTTAATCTTGCAAACAACCAATTCATCAATGGTAAGATGCCCAGATCGTTGAGCACTCTTTGCAAGCTAGAGGAACTAGACCTATCTCTCAACAATATTTCAGGAGGGATAAATGAATTTCTGGATGGTTTGTCAACATGTTTGTGGAAAGCAATTTGTGGAGGCTTTACCTTTTCAACAATCATCTCAATGGGACCATTCCAAAGAGCCTGGGTAAACTTTCCAAATTGGTCGAACTGGAACTAGAGAATAATTTTTGGGAGGGTGTCATATCTGAAGCTCATTTCGCAAGTCTTACAGAATTAGAGGTCCTGAACCTAGGACTCTCACCAAAATCTTCGACTTCGTTGAAGTTGGATATAGATTCCAAGTGGATTCCTTCATTCAATCGACTTTCTCATGTCAATTTGGCTAACTGTCAAGTAGGCCCTCTATTTCCATCATGGATTCTTCCCTATCAAAGTATCTCGATTTTCTAGTTTTGAGAAATACGAGAATTTCAGTTATCTACCTGATTTGGTTTAACAATTCATCCAAGTTCGATTTTTTGGATCTTTCCAATAATCGAATCAGGGGTGGTTTTCCAATTGATTGGTTTGAAAAGAAACCACCATTGCTTGGTTTCTTCTTAAATCTAAGGGAACAATTTGTTTTCAGGAGTAATCCCCTCCAAGCGTCGGTGGATGTCCATGTCAGGTATATTGAACCTAGACCTTTCCGGGAATCTCATGAGTGGTGAAATCCCACCATCAATATGTAAAATTGAAATCTTGCAATTCCTCTCCCTCTCAACCAATTTTTTTCTGGAGAACTCCCCAAATGTTCTTTTATAAATATTTGGAGCTTTTGGATCTGGAAGCAACAATCTAACAGGTAAAATTCCCAATGAAATGGGGTTTTCATCTTCTCTTAGCGTTTTGAAGTGAGCAACAATAAACTTTATGGACAAATTCCTCAATCTTTTTAGACAACTCAAGGCCATCATCTTTCTTGATCTTGGAAAGAATAGTCTCTCAGGCGAAATAACCAAATTTGGATGGGATATCCTTTTAGACTTGAGAGTTTTACGCTTAAGTGAATTTGTTCAAAGTCACATCCCTTCACAATTGTGTCATCTTCTCTTCTTTGCAATTTTAGATCTTGGACATAACAAACTATCAGGTACCATTCCACCATGTGTCGAAAAATTTAAGTGAAATGACTATAGTTGGCGGAGTCACTTCTTATATACTTCATTCTCGATGGATTTTTGATTAACCTTGAATTCGATCAAGAACCAAGTGTGATAGTCGTGAAAGGGTCAAGAACTTGACTACAGTAGGAATTTAAGGTTCCTGAACAGCATAGACCTTTCACATAATGATCTCTCAGGTGACATACCCCAGAAGTTAACAAGGCTTAGTGGATTGAGTATCTTGAATCTTTCATGAATCACTTGACAGGAACGATACCCAAACTAATTGGGAAGTTGAAGCAATTGGAATCTCTTGACCTCTCAGGAAACCAACTTTCTGGTATGATTCCTCTCAGCATAACTGATTTGACATTTTTGAATCATTTCAATTTGTCAAACAATAATTTGTCTGGGAGAATTCCGTCAGGGAACCAACTGCCAGACCCTAAATGATGATTCATCCATTTATGAGGGTAATCCTAAACTATGTGGGCCTCCACTTACCAGAACATGCCCAGGTGATGATGTAAGCCTAGGTCCGAATCCATCCTCCGTTGCTAGTGAAGATGGGAATGATGATGAGATGGTGTGGTTCTACATTGGGGTGGGATCTGGCTTTGTTGTTGGTTTTTTGGGAGTTTGTGTCAGCTTGATCTGGAGTAAGCCTTGGAGGCGTGTTTTATTTCAATTCATTGATGAGATGAAAGATCGTATTTATGTGGTTATTGCAATCAGGATTGCTCGTCTGCAAAGAACTTTTTCTGATACTCGGTGATGATTTGCGAATGTCACCATTTAGTATTCTTTGTAATGTGCTTTTATTTGCATTTGATGCATTATATGTGCTAAGTCTCCACAATTTGTCATTAATGTTGTCAATTTGTCTAGGTTTCTCTAAAATGTATGCCATAAAAATATTTGCATATTTTGTTAGTGTTTGATATTGTTTACATGTCAAAAAAATTGTTAGTACTTTTGGTGTACATATTTTTACTTTTCGAATGGGCTTATGTTTGCATTGGGTATATTACACATTGAAGATTGGAAGACACTCGAATTCGCCAACATGTAGACAATGTTCAATACACAGAGGGAGGAAGATTGCATTACTTATTAAAGGACTATCAGAGCATGTATGATCCTGGTTTGAACAAACACACTATTTAGAGCAGGGCGTGTTCAACGCATGGAGAGAGAAAATGCATCACTTATTAAACGACTATTTTGGGCATGTTTGATCCCAATGTGAATATACACACCATTTAGAGTAGGCACGAAAGTTCTTGTAATTCAACCAATTTCTAGAACCGGATAATTGATAGTTAAGAGAAGGCAATCTGGATTTGGGTCTTATACATTTATCATCAAACTCTTAACATTTAATATTCCTGGAGACATCGCCTGTGATCTAAATAAAGATTGCAATGGAGCCTAAACCTATAATCATTGAATCAAAATCATTTCGTAGTAGGTAACAAGAAGATCAGAAAATGGATTCAGGGAAGAAGAAGATGATGAGTTTTGTTTTAATCTACACCATTAATTCAACCCTGAGATGTGTATTACTCTTAGAGTAAACGATATGAGTCCGTGAGTACGAGTGGTTCACTGAATGATCAATCATTTATTATTTCAAAACATTTTCAAGTGATTTAAATTGTGTTTATTAGATAACTAAGAGTACTACAATATTTGTGTTTTGATCAACTTGAGAACCGGTCTCGATCGATGACATAAGTTGACTGAAATTCAGGAACACTATCCCGTTTTCATTGTGAGACAGATTTGCATGACTTTATTAAAATAACCATAACTTGCTCATTTAAAATTATTTTCAAGTGATTCAAGTTGTGTTTATTAGATAACTAAGAATACTATAATATTTGTGTTTTGATGAGGTTGAAAATCAGTCTAAATTGAGGGTTTTTAAATTGTTCGAAAGTTACCCTGTTTTACGTTTTTTTCGTTTTGAGTTTGGATTTCTCTTGTTATGTTAAGTTATGCATATTTATTGAGTTTGGATTTAAGGGTTTCGACTTTGAGGGGATTTTGAGAGTTTTCAAGGGAGGAGATTTACAAGAGATTGAGCGAGGAGAGATTTGCAAAGAGATTTCGAATGGGAGAGGGAGAAACCATTGTCGTTTTGAATGGTGAGGAAAAAAATGAATGATTTGAAGATCCCCCAATTCACTGCACCTCAGCCAAGGTGGAAGTTCACACACACACACACACACATATATGGTTCGTCAAGTCTAGAGGCTATTTCTCATTTTTTCTATTGGCCCTTCTGAAGTCTTGTGACTTTATCAAACACTCATGGTGAATGGGTATGGCAACTGCATCCCACTAGACTAGCATTCTGCAATTTTTCATTGCTTCCTTTCACTACGACACCACTTACTGTCAAATGTTGATCTTTCAACGTGCATTTATTGTTTATGCATTTAGGTGCGTTAATTCACCCCTGCTGGCGTGAAGTAGTTCAGATGAGCGCGTTTGATGGTGACACCAGAGACATTATCAGCTTTGCTAATGTCCAGATTATGATTTCATCACTTCCCCAAGTCCATTATATAATGGACAATACTTGGCAGCCAGAGCTCCTATCCACTTTGGATTAGGGTAGGACTCTTTATCTTTAAAATACAACCACAAACATAATCTATAGAAGGGATAAAAGTATAAAAAACCCCCTACTCTAACCCAAAAGTGGCTAGGAGCCCTGGTTGCCTAACATTGTTGTCATATAATATAGAGTCCAACATTCATCTTTAATCATCAGAGAGTGAGTAGAGAACTTTTTTTTTTTCAGCTGTCTAAGTGACAGTTCTTCACCCAATTTTCTTGCTTTTCTCATTCACAATAATTACATATATATAGTACAAAATATTACCAAGAACCTTGCTCTCCAAGGCTCGGTTGATCTCTCAAAAATCCTCCCAATCACAAAGATATGATCTCCTAAAAGTCCTCCTAATCACAAAAATATATTTACCTAAAATACAAAAAAAAATATATATAAAAAAAATAAAAAAATAAAATACAAATACTATCTTTTGAGAAAAATATTCCTCAAAAGATATGCACAAAGATATCTCCTACAATAATATCGTAATACCCCCCCCCCCCTCAAGTTGGAGCATGTAGATCTCGAACGCTCAACTTGTGAAGTAGAAACTCAAATTTCTCTTTCCCAACGCTTTTGTAAAGATGTCTGCCAATTGAACACTAGTGGAAACATAAGATGGACAAATCATCCCGTCAGTCATTGCATCTCGAACAATATGAGAGTCTGCCTCTATATGCTTTGTTTTTTCGTGAAAAATTGGATTTTGAGCAATGTACAACGCCGACTGACTATCACAATACAACTTCATACCCTGCGGATGTCGCACACCCAAGTCGCCCAAAAGTTGTTTAAGCCACTTTAACTCACACACTGTTGCCGCCATTGATCTATACTTAGCCTCCGCATACGATCTAGACACTGTTTGTTGCTTCTTGGTCTTCCACGACACAGGAGAAAAACCAATTAACACGAACCATCCTGTCAAGGAACGCCGCGTAAGTGGACAACTAGCCCAATCTGAGTCACACCACCCTTCTAGACTTAGGTCACTGTCAGCACAAAGCAAAATCCCTTGCCTCGGACTCTGCTTCAAATATCTCACGACCCTAAGAGTCGCCTCCCAATGAGCCTCACGAGGTTGTTGCATAAATTGTGACAAAATATGAATCGAATATGCAAGATCAGGTCTCGTCACAGACAAGTAAATCAATCTTCCTACAAGTCGCCTATACAGCGCCGGATCCGCAAGAAATTCACCCTTTGCAAGGGCCAAATTGTGATTTTGTTCCACAGGGAATGCCGCAGGCTTTGCTCCCAATAAACCAGTTTCAGAAATTATCTCGAGTGTGTATTTTCTTTGACAAAGAAAGATTCCTTCTGGGTTACGGGCTACCTCTAGCCCTAAGAAATATTTCAAAACTCCCAAATCCTTCATATGGAAGCACCTGCCAAGGTAATCTTTAAAAGTTGTCAATGCAACCTTATCATTCCCTGCAATAATCAAGTCATCAACATAAACTAACACGTTGATCTGAGTTCTTCCCCTGCACAACCCAAATAATGAATAATCGGAATAGGATTGCACAAATCCATAATTCTTCAACGCTGTTGGCAGTTTTGCAAACCAACATTGGGGAGCTTGTTTCAGACCATATAATGATTTTTTCAATCTGCAAACCATGTTAGGATTTGTATTCTTGAAACCTGGAGGAACCTTCATATAAACCTTCTCACTTAAGTCACCGTGAAGGAAAACATTATGCACATCCATTTGATGTACCTCCTAATTTTTAATAGCAGCAATTGCAAGAAAAATACGAACCGTCACCATTTTTTCCACAGGAGCAAATGTCTCGTTAAAGTCAATTCCTTCCACCTGATGATTGCCATAGATCACAAGTCTCGATTTGAGTCGCTCTATGCTGCCATCAGACTTATACTTAATTTTATATATCCACTGGCTCCCTAGTGTTTTCTTTCCGGGTGGAAGAGTCTCCATTACCCAAGTCCCATTATCTTCAAGGGCTCGTATCTCCTTACCCATCGCATCTCGCCATCCCGGGTCTTTCATGGCTTCTTTAAAATGCTTTGGCTCATGTCCACTATCACTGCTGCAGGAAAATTTCTATGTCTCACAGAAAAACATTCACAATTCACAAAATATGTTATAGGATAGGGCGTACCTGAGGAAGATGAAAGAGCAGAGGAATTCTCAGATGGACTTATTTCCATATAGTATGAGTAACAAAATCACGATACCGTGTTGAAGGAGTTTTGGCTCGTTTTCCTCGCCCTAGTTCACCGTCAACTTGCACAACTTGCTCCCCCACCGTATTCTCCAGCCCCTCATCATGCACGTCCTCCTGTGCTGGCTGCTGCACAGGCTGCACCGCAGCACCCGACTGCCCCTCGAGGGTGGACGCGGTCGCCAACCCCCCCTCAACACACACATCACACTCATCGGCACCCTCATCCTCACTCCATGCCCCATCCTCATTGTTCGCCAGCATAGGAGTCACCATAGTCCGTGGTTGGTTTGTCGCAAAAAGGAAATTCATTTTCAAAGAACTTCACATCCCTCGATACAAAGAACATCATGTGTTTCTAAATCATACAATTTCCAACCTTTCTTCCCAAATGGATAGCCAACAAAGATACAGTTACGGCTCCTACATGCAAATTTATCACCGTTGTGTCGTTGATTATGAGCATAGCAAAGGCACCCAAATACACGAATAGCATCATAAGAAGGCACTTTCCCAAACAATAGTTCATATGGCGATTTAGTCTTAAGTAAAGTAGAGGGTGTTCTATTAATCAAGTGACATGCTGCCAACACACATTCTCCCCAAAATTTGATTGGTAAGTTTCCTTGAAATCTTAATGCTCTAGCCACATTTAAAATATGTTGGTGTTTTCTCTCAACCCACCCATTTTGTTGTGGAGTCCCAACACAAGAAGTCTAAAAAATAATTCCATTACTTTGAAAATAAGCATGCAAACAATTTAACTCGGTCCCATTGTCACTTCTCACACATTTTATTACTTGTTCAAATTGTCGTTCAACCATGGCAACAAAATTAAGAAACATAGATTCAACTTCCATTTTATTGCATAACAAATATACCCAAACTCCTCTTGAAAAATCATCTACTATTGTCAAAAAACAGGTAGCCCCACAAGAAGAACGAGCCTTGTAAGGCCCCCACAAATCCAAATGAACAAGTTAAAAAATCCTATCAACTTTATTCGTACTAATGGGAAAACTAGACCGAGGTTGCTTTGCACGCGGACATACCTCACAAGCTTTATTATGTTTCCTACAAGAATATTGGCTCACAGCCGATATCATCTTCAATATTTTCTCTGACGGATGCCCCATTCGTTGATGCCATAACTCGAACAACGAATCACCATCCACTGTCAAGACCTTCACTTGAGGAACACCACGGAAAAATAAAGTCCATCCAATGTTTCACCCGCACCAATCACCTGCCTCGTCGGTTGGTCATGTATAACACAAATATTATTAGTGAATTGGACAACGCAATTTGATTCATCGATTAATTGAGTCACAGAAATTAAATTGCATGTTAATTGTGGGACATAAAGCACATTATCAAGCTTCAATCCTCCTGGCAACACGACACTCCCCTCGTGGTTTGCTTCTGTCGTGTTCCCATCCGGCAATTCCATTGGGCAGTGTTTCACCTTTCTCACATTTCTCAAAATAGATAAATCACACGTCACATGGTTCGACGCTCCTGTGTCGATAATCCAACTAAAGTTACTGTTCTTACCATACAGTCGATCTTTTATTTTGGCCAAGTTCAAAAATCAAGAAGTTGCTGCAGCTGCGTCGCTGAAACACCCGCAAGACCCGCTGCTTCAGTCGCACCCGCCAACCCTGTGAGTTCCATGCCTGCCATGATATCTTGTGGAGGCTATCCACCTTCTTGTCACCATCTCCCTTCTTTTCTCCCTCTCCACCAGCCATGAGCTCTGATATCATGACAAATTCTTCACCTAATTTTCTTGCTTTTCTCATTCACAATAATTACATATATATAGTACAAAATATTACCAAGAACCTTGCTCTCCAAGGCTTGGTTGATCTCCCAAAAAATCCTCCCAAAAATCCTCATAATCACAAAGATATGATCTCCTAAAAATCCTCCTAATCACAAAAATATATTTACCTAAAATACAAATACTATCTTTTGAGAAAAATATTCCTCAAAAGATATGCACAAAGATATCTCCTACAATAATATCGTAATACTAAGCTATATACAACTGTATGTTGCCATGAGAACCTCATTTCATTTTTCACTTTTCTTTCTGTTGGTGTTGTGTTTTCCTTGCTTTGAAACCATTCGATTGTCTTCTTGTAACAAGACACCAGAAGAACATGTTGTTTGCATAAAGAGTGAGAGACAAGCCTTGCTAAAGTTTAAAGAGGGCCCAACTGATCCTTTCAAGCTTGTACTTTCTCTATCTTTCTTTTACTCGGTCTTGATGTGATGACCTTCATCGGGCTCTCACGTCTCTCTGCTTTGAAATATTATAACATGTCTGTCATGGACCTCAGTAAGGCAACCAAGCAATGGGAACAAAATGTCAACATGCTTCCTTCGTTGTTAGAGTTGAATTTTGAAAGTTGTGAACCACTAGATCATAAATGATAATTTGTAATACATTAGCTTTGTTACTAAAAAATTTTGTAATATCACAAAAATCTTGCAAATCATGACATTACAAATATTAGTAACACCTCAACGTGTTACAACCTTCAAAATTTGTAACAGTTATCCAATGTTGTTAATGACATTGTAGGATGTTACAACGTTCAAATATTATCAACAACTCGAAGTGTTACAAATATATTTTTTATTTTTATTTTTTATTTTTTATTTTTATTTATATATATTTTTAATTACAAAGATTAGATAGAGAGATCATGTGTGTACAAAAATTCTAGCCAGCCTTGTTTGCTGGCCTAATTTGCTAGCCTTGTTGGCTTTTTTTCCTTTTTATCCTTTTTATAAAAAGTGTTTGTGATTGTGTTTTAAAGAGGAAAGACAAAAAGTGTAAAAAAGCCAACAAGGCTAGCCAGACTTACTTCATGTGTGTAATGTGTAGGGTGGATGTCACTGTAGTTAGTGCCCATCAGCTTCCTTTTGCCAACTTCGTTCAAGTTAGTTTTAGATTAGTTTGTGCTAGCTAAGAATCGGCACTAACGAAACTTAATGACATGGAAACTTCATGTTGAGAAAATCATCTTGAGACATGGAAAGCAACAAAGAAACAATTGTTTTCTATCATACATTTATCGATGCATGTACAGTGTGAAGTACTGGTTATCTTAATGACATGGAAACTTCATGTTGAGAAAATCATCTTGAGACTAAATCTAGATGAGCATATTGAGGAAAAAGCAAGTCTCTTCCCTGTGAAAAAGAAGACAAAAAATAAAACCGTGTGCAATGATAAATCTGTAACTTCAAAGTTTTGAGCGTATTGTTGATGACACACCATAGTCTTTATATTGTCTTCACAATCCAACACTCACGTTAATGGAGTTCCTAGATTTAGGAATTCTTTGGTCTTGAAAATGGCAGGCATGTCGGTGAATTCAAAGAATCAAAGTCGATGTTTTTACGTGTCTTGAGGAAAATATATATAATATGACCAAAACTTCTCCACCAAAGGGATTATACAATAAATTATGACTGCAGGCATGGGTATCAGCTAATGGCTTTCTCCCTTTGCCTAATTTCTTCCCTCCCCTGAACTGTGAGGTCATTGATGAAATTTAACATAATAGCTATCGATGGATCGTGATTGAAAAATCGTATACATGTTGTTATTGCAATCCGGGTAGCACGTTTTCAGAGAGCCTTTGCCGAGACTCCATGATTTATCATTAATGATATCTGTCTATGGTCCATTAAGAAAACATTAATGTAACATGATTTAGTTTGCATTTGATGCATTACATGTGCCAAGAATCCATTGTTGTTATTTAAGGATGTTATTTTTTCTGTACTATGTACTCAATTGTTGGTGTTTTCATTTACACATTAAAAAAAAGAAAGAAGTTAGTTACACTGTTTGACAATGTGCTCTAATATTACATATTTACATGTGTTTCAAATGGGCTTCGTTGTTGGAAATTACATTTTACAAAATATGCTGATATTTTCACATGCATCTATGGTCAAATGGGGAGGAACAATGACGATCGAGCGCATGTTCTGTTCGTTTCAAGCCACACACACTTAGGGCCGGAAAACCACTAAAGAAGAGATATGAGGGAGTGCAAGAAAAAGTTTGTCCACTTGATGAACATATTATTTTGACAAATCATTCCTTGTTCCCACTCTAAGAAAACATAACTTCTCCCTTATAGCCCAGTTTTAAGAAGAAA
Organism: Berberis thunbergii; assembly: GCA_003290165.1. Taxonomy (NCBI): domain Eukaryota; kingdom Viridiplantae; phylum Streptophyta; class Magnoliopsida; order Ranunculales; family Berberidaceae; genus Berberis; species Berberis thunbergii. The sequence continues at coordinate 13,878 of QNQO01004488.1, read as the reverse complement.
AAAAAGTAATGAATCATTAGGATTCGTTTCCAGCAACAGCCCAAGCTTTAGGGTGGATCAAGGTGAATACTTATCCTTTGAATGACTTGAGGTCTTGCAGGAGTTGCAATCATTCATTCAATTCGACATCCCATAAACTTTCGCTGTCTATGAAAGAAAAATCGAATGAAAATGTACCACACATAGTTAGTCATCTAGATGCCAAGAGATCATGCTTTGTTCTGCTCCCAACGTAAGTCTATGTAAAGGTTAATTTGGTGCTGCATAAAATATATTGGCGAGACTACAATTGATTTCCTTAATAACCTCCCAAGTAGTGAGACGAGCCTGAGCTCTGACCGTGTGCTTGTTGAAGAATGAGCTCGCGACTCATAGGCAGTTGCTTGGTTAAGGGAACCCATCGAAGCCATAGCTAAAGTGAGTATTCATGCAATTGTTATTGGTTATGAACCCAAACCCGAGTGATCTATCCATGACCTGAATGAACCTTGGGTGAAACTTGGTGGAGGTTCGAATCTAAATGTTGCAAAGAACATTTGCAGGTGTACTACCACAAGAGAGCTTAATGGTATCAAGGTAATGTAAACCTAACACTACAAAGACAAGTGCAAATTGAAGTTGGCTTTGAATGGGAGTCCTGATGGAGACAAGGATGGTAACTCTGTCATTATTCATGCTCTTAAGATGTAATGGATGCATTGTACAACTGAGAAAATTTTGAATCAAGGATTGTGTTTTTCCTAAATTTTGTTGAAATTTTCATTTTTTTAAATTATGAAAATAAAAGGGCGAAAGAAAAAATTATATTTTTTGGGGGTTTTTTGTCAAAAGATTTCGAGATATTTCGTAAACTTCATTAAAAAAAATCAGCTACCAAAGATTACATTTTCGAGGGTTTATTTGAAAATTTTCTGGGGTTTTTCATAAATGTTGAGTTTTTTTTCTTCTTCTAATTACCATTTTTTCTAATTGTTTATTGATTTTTGAAAACCACTCCTTTGATAGCATTTCTTCTATATATATATATATATATATATTAATTTTTTAAACCACCCCTGACTTTCTAATTATATATTAATTTCATTTCTTGGTATCTAGGATTCATTTAATGTGTGTAATATATTTATTTACTTACATATTATTTTTTCACATATTTCATATTACCATCGAAATTCATTATATATATTCCATGTATACTCGAATTTTATGTTTTTTCTTTACACACCAAAATCTTAAAATCAGAGATCAAAATTAACTGGGAAAATGAAATCACAATAACTCACTCTTAACAAAGCTGAATATTGGACTCTATGTATAATCCATTGCCAAGGGAGGGATATGGTAATTAGAGGTTTCAGCCCAGTTTTAGTGCCTAAAAGTCCATAACTTTTATCCATTCGAAGAAATTTTACAAAAATGAAAAACGGGAAAGAAAGAAAGAAACAAATTTTTTCTATCATATAGTTATTGATGCATGTACACTGAAGCACTAGTTACCTTAATGACATGGAAACTTCATGTTGAGAAAATCATCTTGAGACTAATTCTAGATAAGCATGTTACAAAAAAAATAAACAAGTCTCCTCCTCCCTAAGGATTGTGGTTTTGTTTTTCGAGTTAATTTCGGTCCCGCGATTTTAAGAAATATTCCATGAAATATTTTGTTTTGTATATAAAAAACGTGAAAATTTCGGTTGTGATTTCGAATTTAACAATATAAGTTGTGCATTTTAAATTCTTAAAATACTACATAAAAAGTCAGATATGACTCGTAGTGTCATACAAACTACATATTAATAAGAATTACTCACATAACAAACTTTTGATACTAAAATAACATTACACGAAGATTAAAATATTTATTTCTTTTTTCAGGAAAATTGCGATATATTTTGAATTTCGAAAGAGATTTCGATAACTTCAAAAATAGAAAATATTTCGTGAAATTTTGACATATTTCAAAAAATCACATTTCTTGCTCCTCCCGTGAATAAAAAAGAGAAAAAAAAAAGAACGCGTGCAATGAGGGATCACTATTATTATAGACTACCAGCAAGGACAACATGAAAGGTTCTATATCCAACTAGAAGTTTAGAACTCAGCGTGTGAGTAAAGAATGCCTTGACCTCAGACCCAACCCGGCCTGATCAACTGCAATGCTTGAATACTAAACACCGCAAATTTATTTTATTTTTTAAAGATATCTGATGAATTACTTTTAATATTGAAAATTTGTAACTTCAAAATCATGTGCGTCTTGTGGATGACACGCCATAATTTTTATATTGTCTTTACAATCAAACACGCGTTAATGGAGTTCCTAGACTTTGAAAGTCTTTGGTAGGGCTGAACAAAAAACCAATCAAACCGATTAAATCGACCGAACCGATCAAAACCAAACCGATTGGATCGGTTTAAATTCGGTTTGGATCAGTTTCGATTTTAGAAAATTCAAAACCGAAGTAGTCGGTTCGGTTTACGATTTCTATGTGATTTTAACCGACTAAATATATATAATAAATAATATATTTTTTATATATAAATAATATAATATGTTTAAAATAGTCGGTCGGTTCGGTTTTGATTCAATTTTAGTCGGTTCGGTTCGGTTACGGTTTGCATAAATTAGAATCGGTTCAGTTTTGGATCAGTTTTGTTAATGGTCGGTTTGGTTTCGGTTTGAAAATTTTAAAACCGACCTAAGTCGGTTCGGTTCACAGTTTAGGTGAAAAACGGAACCGACGGTTCGGTTTTCAGCCCTAGTATTTGGTCTTGAAAATTGCAGGCATGTCGAGGAATTCAAAGAGTTAAAGTCGATGCTTTTATAAGTCTTGAGAAAAGTATATATAGGGATTACATAACTTTTTGATAAGTTATGATTGCAGGCATGAACTGTCACGTCCCGATTTTCGAGAAAAATGAAAATCCCAAAATTCAAGTAGGATTATCCGTTTCCCCAAAACTCGGGACGTGAAATTCAATAACAACATAAACATTTAGCAGCAATGACAAAATATAATTTAGAAAATAAGAACAAACTAAAATTTATAACAAAACTCTAACCAGGAAAAACTGATGTCGCTAGTCCCACTAGCGGAACTCTCGTAACGCTGCTCAACAGTCTCTGAACCTGAAAAGCTAATCGGCTACATTCCCAAAGAAATGTACCCAAGAAGCAAAAGCTCACTTGGGTCAGCAATAAAGCTGGCGTGAGAAATCTTCATCCCAAAAATCAATAAAATCGCACGTGATAAACATCAAGCTAAACACAAACAACAAACCATCACACCAATAAGTAGTTCCTCAATGAGGCAAATGTGTGATGCAAGAAAACACAACTCCAAGAATTTAGTTTCTCAACGAGGCAATCATTTCATCATCCTAATATGTAAATATGCATTTACCTGTACTTACCCTATAGGAGTTGACTATGGCAAGTCGGACTTGCAGAAATATTAGTGGACTTGTCATCATGAGAAAAAAAGATTAGAAACAATGCAACATATTCCTTTTTATTTGAATTAGGTTCATATTTTTAACGGATTGATCACTTAGACGATACCACATTCGCATCACCTCCGTGCCAAACATACATGCCCGTATTTCTCTCTCATATAAAGGAGGACTACTCCATCATCTATGCCTAAGTGGGGGCATCACATACAGGCATGCATCGCGTATACCCCTAACTATATGAGTACCAAAAGCCACCATTGGGCTATCAATGCGCATAACTCACGTCACATTTTTTACGGATAAATATCAAAGCCTATTTTAGGCATACAAATTCACCACATTTCCGCAAGACTAACTCGAAGGTTATTTTAGTTTCTCTAGTAAGAAATGGGTACCCCAACTCCGCAAGACGACCCACTGGTCATTTAATTTCTCTAGTAAGAGAGGGAAAATAATAAACAAAAGAGGTGTGGTAGTTCTAAGTGATATAAGTCCAAGTGGTTTATATTTTCCAGAAATCAAGGTTTATCAATATCATTTATTTTTCGTAATTCAGAATTCTTCCATAATGACATTTTTGTCATACATGAATTGATTCACAATCTATTCACCCACATTTTGGGGAAAACATAGCGTATTCATTAATCATTGCTATGTAACAATATGGCAATCAAGTCACTTCTTGATTCAAATATCCAAAATCTTCATAATGCATAAACAAGTCAATATGCATACAAATCTCCAAATTTATCACAATGCATTAATATTCATCAACCATTCCAACACCAACCAAACAAAGTCACACCCAATCAATAGAATGGTAAACATGGGTGACCCCAAACATGAATCCAGCAAGCTAGGAAAATCTCACACATCAAACAGATCAAAAATATTGGAAATCAAGCGTTTGCAACACAAAACACCACAAATAAGGCAACCTATTATCAAACATGTCTAAAATCACTCTCACACCACCTACAGGATCATATAAATGCCAATAATCTACATGCTAACCCAATGGATGGTCACTGTCATTTCATCCAATCCACGCAGTGGGATCCCCTCCACTCATCCAATTTCATCTCCTTCCCTTTCATCCCTTTGATTAAGATGTACACTACTAAATATAATTCCATCATCAAATTCATATATAACATAGTATGTGCATGCATGTTCCCTTGCATTATACAAAATTGTTGGGATGTGGGGTCACGCACAGACAGCCACAAAAGCCCACACCCAAACCAGGGTAAAAAAACTCTCACCTCCCTCCTGTTGTCCCCAGAAGACCAAAAAGAGGAGAGTGGCTTGGACATGGCAACTTAGTCACCTAGGCATCTAACTTCATTGAAATGTCTACTATAGTATAGTTTTGTAGACTTGGAGATTGAACTGCAGGTGGTGGTGTTGATTGTCTAGGATGATGGATACTTGTTACAACTTTGAATTGGATACCCATCTCCAAACACAAAATAAAACAGTAAAACCAAACATGGCAAACAATAGTCATCACTGAAAGAAGAATTGTCAACAATACTAGCAAAACTGAAAGGGTACTGAGAGTCAAACTTTTGTCCCCTTTTTTCAACATCACGAACCCAGTAACATATAAGATCAATTTGAACATAACCCATTCCAACATTGATCAAATGCATACTACCACTATAATCTTCTCAAATCCCACATACACAAAAAAAAAAAAACACCCAAATAAATAAGCAAACAATCCCGAGACAGCCAATGGGTATAAAATAATTGTAGCTTTTATATAAGTGAAGAAGTAATGAGAGACATGCTTCTTCTACCCTCCTACTTGCAACACAAAAACAGTACATAGAAGAACAATTCAAACTTAACCCATTTCCACATTGATTTCTCACATATTTGTTTCATTATGCATCCAAGTATTGAAGTGCACACAAAAAGTTATATAATTGAAATCAGGGATTCACTTGTAGGTTAATATTACACATTCAAAGAGTTGCTTCTTCATAGTGATCCAGTGACTGACTAATCAGGTCTAAGTTCATCACTAAGTAAATCGATCAATCAATTAATCAAAACAACTGATTTGGAATTCGAAGCAAAGCAAAGAATAGAGAGAGGGAGGAAAAGGAAAATGAAGAAAACTCACAGATTTTAAATCTTATGGCGTCCACCCCATTCAGCAGGGAACGAGTCATTAGGTGATTTATTGTCAGTGAACTCAGTCCCAAGAATCAACCCAGTTCCTCGTATCTCCCCGATAATTGGACTGTCAGAGAAAGCTCTAATGCCATCTTGAAACTTGGGCGCAACACTCTGGACTTGCTGAACAATATTTCTTTCCTTATAAATTTTGAGTGCTTCCAACGCAACAGCACATGCCACAGGGTGACCAGAATAAGTAAATCCATGGGAGAATGAACCCAGTTTGTTGCTTTGAGAGTGGATAACCTCTGAAATTGCTGTGTTTCTCATGAAGTTTTGGGCTTTCTCTTACATGTATTTTTGTTCAGTTGTAGAGTAGTTTAAAGGGGTTCACTGTAGCTTAAAGGGGTTCACTGTTGCCTAATTTTTTCTCTCCCCTGCTCCCCATTCACTATTTTTAAGCAACGTACACACAGCCTCAATACATGAGTCCATGGAGAGACTTACTTCAATATGGGAACCATTTCATTTGCATGATGTGTGTGCACCCTGTTCTGATTTTCTTTTCCATGTTGAACCAAATAAGAATCACTGCCAGTCACATTGCAGGTACCAAGTTCGCAACACCTATATTTGACCATATGGTAATCAGTGAGCAAATACAATGTCCAGATCATCTAGAATTCAGCCAAAGAGGCTTATAATATACTCAATGAATTGTGCAGTCATTGACGAAATTTAACATAATAGCTATCCATGGATTGTGATTTGTCATATGTGATGCATAAAGTATTCGCATTTCACAACGCTCAATTTGAAACAACCTCCCTTGTCCTAGCAACTAAAGCTACTAGGTTAAAACATTTATTATTATGAAAATATTAGAAAATCAGGATTTTGCAACCAGAATGACATGGCGTGATCTTGAAAGAATGATGAAATCTCTAAAGTATTTATGTGTATCTCGAGGCTATACGAAATCCCCTGATGATGTCACATCAATCTAGCTGTAGAATCTGATTACAAAACCTGATTCCCTAGCTTCACTCTTACTATCATAAAAGAGTCCACTATCGGAAAGAATTTTCTCTGGCTGTACCGACTATACTTCACCCTTTCATTTGTGTCTCAAATTCTTACGGGGGTGTTTGTTTTCTTTCAACACTCAACACTAATCACTCATTGTTAAGCACCTCCCTGATGGTTATTAAATTGTTCTGAATTGAACTTATTAAAAACTTTTGATTCTAATTAGAAATTAAAAGTAAAGACAAATAATTGGTTAAAGTTGACCACTTTTTAATCAAAACCAAAGTTCTATTAAAAAAAAAAAAACATCACTTAAGTTTCGGGGCAGACCATCACGTGTTTATGTTATTTTATAAAAATAAATAAAAGATCTCATCTTGCTGTGAGACTTAAGCATACTACAGCAGCGCTCTAATGGTTAATTTGGTGACGCATACAATACAACGGCGAGATTACAATTAATTTCTTTAGTAAGCTCCCAAGTAGTGGGAGAAGTCTTGGCTCATATACAATGACTTTGTTATGGATCCGAACCTGCACTACAAAAAAAAGACAATTCAGCAACAGCTAAAAACCGTTGCTAATTGTCAAAAAATCGTTGCTAAAATGAAATAGCAACGGTACGTTGCTAAAATGAATTAGACCGTTGCTAAAATGAATTAGCAACGGTACAACAACCATCGCAATATCGTGGTTATTTTAATCGTCGTTATTTGAATCAGCAACGGTAAACTATCCCGTAGCTAATTCGCAATGCCAAAAAACTATCGCTAACTCAAAAAATTCCGTCGCTAAAGCTGTTGAAAATTTCAACAAAGACTGTCGCAAATTGAAAAATAGCGACGGTTTTTGCCAAATAGCGACGTTTTTTATGCCGTGGCTATTTAGCGACGGCAACCGTCGCTAAATTGCAAATCTAACTGACAAAAACAGCCACGGTATTTTTTTTGGCTATATAAGGACAACTTTGTTGCAAATCATATTGACAAATGAAATTTACAATTTACAAATTACAAATTACAAATTACAAATTACAAATGATAATTCATTTTTATAATGAAATTAGCTATTAATGATTGTCCATTCTGAAAATTAATATCAACTACCAGAACTAAACTTCATTGATCAAAATTATAACAAAAATTACATAGAATCTCTAGAATATCATACAAAAATTACAAAAACAAATTACAAAGAATCCATACAAAAATGACAAAAAAAATAAAAATAAATTCGATCTATAGAATATCTCAGAGATCGATCTCATATCTCCGAGATCAGAGATCTCTTGCAGCTAGGGAGGCGGCGGAGGAAGGGAGGAGAGAGAGAGGCGGCCGGGATCGGTGTCGAGGGAGGCGAAGGACTTCTCCTCTGTGGGTTTCTTTTCTGCAGGTTGAGAGAAAATTTTTTGTTGAGAGAAATTTTTTGTTTAAGTTGGTTTGTAGAGAAAATTTAAATTTATACAGAGAGAGGTAATTGAAGGGGATTGGTTGTGTTAATTCACGCGGATCAGTGACGTGGTTTGATTTAGTGCGTTGGATTGAACTAAAGATTTTGGGTGTTATTGACGGTTGAGATGAGATTTCACGCGGATCGGTGACGTGGTTTTTAAAAAAAAATATTAGCGACGGTTGTTTGCTGTCGCTAATAAAAAAATAATCTAAAACTTAGCGACGGTTTCTTGCCGTAGCTAAATGTTTTTTTGTATAATTTTTTTTTCAAAAAAACCAATTAGCGATCGTTTTTTGCCGTCGCTAATAAAAAAATAATTTAAAACTTAGCCACGATTTATTGCCGTAGCTAAATTCTTTAGTGTATAATTTTTTTTTTGCAAAAAAACAAAAGTGACTGTTTTTTGCCGTCGCTAATAAAAAAATAATTTAAAACTTAGCTACGATTTTTTGCCATAGCTAAATTCTTTAGTATATAATTTTTTTTCAAAATAACCAATTAGTGACGGTTTTTGCCGTAGCTAAATGCTTTTGTGTATAATTTAAAAAAATAAAAAAAAACCATTAGCGACGGCACTCGTTGCTAATAAAAAATAATCTAAAACTCTTTAGTGTATAATTTTTTTTTTCAAAAAAACCAATTAGCGATGGCAACATAAATTTTTTTTTAGGGACGGCTAAAAACCGTAGCTGCCAAGTTTTTTTGTTGTAAAACTTAGCGACGGCTAAAAAAACCGTAGCTAAGAAAATAATTAGCGACGGTTTTTTGCCGTCGCAAATTAATTAGCGACTGTTTTTTATGATTATGAGTTGAGTCAGCTATCAAAAGCATTAGCTACAGTTTTTTACTGTCACAAATATTTTAATTAGCGATGGTATCAAAAAACTGTCACTAGTATCTGTAGCTATTGTAGCTTTTTTTTGTAGTGCTGGTTGATTCATCCATGACGATGGATGAAACTTAGGGTGTGTTTGGTTACATGGAATCCTATGACATGAGAATCCATGAGGGGACCACTACATTTTAGGCTAAATCGATATATCACTCCACATCCATCATTTGATTTTGTGATCAATGGTGGGAATGAAAGTCCCATGAACATGTGAATCACATGCCTTGGGGGGCCAAAGAGTGCGATTCTCATGTTTATGGGACTTCCATTCCCACCATTGATCACAAAATCAAATGGTGGTCAAATGGTAAATGTGAAGTGATATATCAATTTAGCCTAAAATGTAGTGATCCCCTCATGAATTCTCATGACATAGGATTCCATGCAACCAAACACACCCTCAAGTGAAACTAAGTGGAGGTCTGACTCGAAATGTAGAAAACTCTGCACCCGGTATGTGATATCCATTCAATAATTTAGATATACAAATCTCAAGGAAAAAAAACTCTTCTTCTCCAAGACCTCTTCCTCACTGTACCTCCCAGATATGAGACAACTCAAAATACAGTATCATGTGTTGTATCACAAGAAGAAAATCTAATGACATTGAAGTAAGGAAAACCCCAACACACCAGAAAGATAAAAAGGAAATGAAGTTGAAGTTGAACCGAGGTTACGTAGCGCCTATTAAATTGTGGCTTTGACAACTGAGTCAAGTTTTTCTACTTAGATGATTCAATACTCAATCTCTATATATAATACGTTTTCCAAGGTGGGATTGGTGAAAACTTAATTATCTATATCGTTAATTTGGACTAGATCTAAAAGCTGATAATGTCTCTCATTATCAATGACTCAACATCAAACACGCTCAGGTACATTTGTCTACCATTCATTTCATAGACTTTACAAGTCTTTGGACTTACTTGCCTTATTATTAAGAATCATAAAGCAATCACTTTTAGTATGTCCAATAATGTGTTTTGAAAAAAAAAACCTCATCCAATAAAATATCTTATCACTGGAAGCTATGTTCACAAATAAATCTAAAAGTATATTAAATTAAAATTTGCTTGCGTGTTGGAAACTTTAATTCTCGAAGTCAAGTCTTTCACATATATATAAATATCATGTCACCATCTCAGCAGAGAACAAGACCATAGTGAAGACACTAGGAAATACATAATTTCTATAGTCAATATAGTCGGTCACAGAAATGATATCAGTAACTCAGTCATCTTAGGAAGCCTACATTTGTACAAATCCATCCTGTATATATGGAGGGAGATGTTGGGTTAATAACTAAGGTAGATTGAGCAAAGAAAACTACTCCAATGGGTAAAGATGATGAAGTGAAGATACTTGGGTTCAGGCGAGGCCCTTTTTCTCTTATAACCGAATGGGCTCTCAAACTGAAGGGGATAGAATACGAGTACATCGAACAAGATCTCGCCAACAAAGGCCCCATGCTGCTGCAATATAATCCTGTTTATAAGAAGGTTCCGGTGCTACTGCACAATGGCAAACCATTGGCAGAGTCCCTTGTGATTCTTGAATACATTGATGAGGCATGGAAACAAAATCCACTCTTACCGGAAGATCCATACAAACGAGCCACTGCTCGTTTCTGGGCTAAATTCGCTAATGACAAGGTATGCAACTTGTAGTTCATTTGTCTCATAATTATATTTATTTAGGTACGTACTTCTTCAGGTGTCCTCAATCACCTTGTGTCATTTATCTTTGCAGTTGAGAGAAGCTACTTTTAGTGTATTTTCAAAGGCAGGGGAGGACCTAGAGAAATCTGTGAAAGAAGCTAGAGAATGTCTGAAATTTTTTGAGAAAGGGTTTACGGCAGGTAAGTTCTTTGGAGGTGATAAGATTGGGTTTGTGGACATCGCTGCAGGGTGGATTCCGTACTGGATATACATGATTGAAGAAATTCTTGGTATCAATCTGTTAGATGAAGAAAACATGCCCCTAATAGCTGCATGGGCCCATAATTTTCTTGAGGAAGAAATCATAAAAGAAAGGTTGCCACCTCGAGCTGAAGTACTAGAACTGCTAAAGGGCTATCGAGAGCAACTGCTAGCTGCATACACTTAAAATTTCTCAAGCACACCCATAACCAGTTTGCCACCACTGTGTCATATATTTCGTCTATAGTGTTATGTTGATAATAATTGGAGTTGTCTTCCCCCGCTGTGATACTTGGATGTATGCTTTTCATACATTTGAGATGTAGTCATTTTGGCCTAGAAACCTGTGTTAATAAGTTTGTTTCTTCCAGTATTAAAATTCATGCATGCTTAAGATTAATTCTTACCATTCACTTCTTGAAACTATCACATTCACTTCCTCAATGAAATTAAGGCTCTACTGAAACGGAATGAACCACTACCCAAAACATAAGAGACTCCACCAACTATAGTCAGTTCACTCACTAGCTACTATAAAAATGGGCAATTCTGGCAGATAAATATATGACACTAAAGGCATATTCCCGTCGCAAAAAATGCTATATCCGTCAGGCAAATGTTGCAATGGCGGATATAATATCCGCCGGCAAAAGTGGTGTCGGGAAAGGGATTATCCTGGCGGATAAGTCCCTTAATCCGCCGGGAGTAATTTTGAATTAAAAAAACAAAAAAAAGTATCCGCCAGCATAACATAGTGGCGATATAAATGACATTACAGTTTTTTCGTGGCACTTATATTTGACAAAGTAATTGATTGAGCGACACATACATACGCCGGCTACAAATTGTTAAACGTCGGGACTTCAGAATAGGCGACACATAAATACGCCAGCTAGAAATTGTTAAATGCTAGGACTTCAGAATAGACGACACATAAATACGCCGGGTACAGATTTATAAACGACAGTACTCCAAAATGGCGACACTTGTATACGCCAGGAATGAGTTTTTAACCGTCAGAAATTCATATTGGGCGACACTTGTATCCGCATGTAACTTAATATTATCCGCCAGACATTAATATTATCCGCAACGAATGAGTTCATAACCGCATGAAATTTTGCTCGTTATATTCCAAGACTTCATATTATCCGCCAATAGATTTTGTAAACATTTAAAAAAAATGCACCTGATCTCAAAATAATATTAATATAAAACACAATGTCATATATTCGACGTCCCAAATTTGTGTCATACATCTCCGACATGAACAAAAATACACATCGTACATTCGCTAGTAAAGATAAGCAAACAATCCAATCAACTACCTGAATTTGAACCCGAATATATCCATGATCCTCCAAATGTTCTAATAAGCCTAACTATATCTGCATCAGACATATTACCAGAAAGCAGTCCGCAGAATCCACCTAATGGAACACTGTTAGAATAATGAGAGTCATCAGAAAAATGTTGTGAGGGTGGCACGAAAGGCATATGTCCAATAGGATGCATCAGATTCATAGGATAAGGAGGCTGAAATGGTTGACTTTGTCCTGACTGGTGTGATGGTTGAGAGCTCTCCATGGTTTCCCCGCGACTGCATAGCATGCATGAACATCATCATTATCTGCTGATATTGTTGTTGTTGTTGAGCCCGTAACTCCTCCAGTTCTTTCTGCATAACCTCATGCTTGGTCTTCATTTCTAGGCACTGAGACTTCAAGAAGGTTTCTCTAGTCTTTGATCATTTCCTTGATGAACTACTAGCACCACCCAAGGCATAAGGCACCAAGTTGGAGTTTCTCCCGAGAGACTATTCTCCCCGAGATCAAGAAAGATGGCTTTGAGTTGTCTAAAAGATTGAGGAATTTGTCCATAGAGTTTATTGTTGCTCAACTTCAAAATGTTAAGGAAAGGTGAAAACCCCATTTCATTGGGAATTTTACGTGTTAGATTGTTGCTTCCCGGATCCAAATACTTCAAATGATAAAAACATTTGGGCAGTTCTCCTAAAAAAAGATCGGTTGAGAGGGAGAGAACTTCCAATCTTTCAGTTTTACATATTGACGATGGGATTTCATGAGTGTGATTCCAGAAAGTTCTAGGTGAGTTCGCCACCACTGTGTCATATCTTTCATCTATAGTGTTATGTTAATAATTGGGGATTGTCTTCCTCTGGTGTGATACTTGGATCTATGCTTTTCATACATCTGGATGTAGTTCCCTAGAAAGCGTCTTTTGGTGAGCAGAATGTGCTTACAAACACTATACGTAATTGGCATAGAATGATATAAATAGCTAGTTTTAGATGTGTTTCAACTTTAACTACGAAATAGTAGGCATTCAATCTTTTTTCATGAAGTTCAAAACTGCAATTTGCATCCTTGCGAGACTATCGATCATCATAATGGAAAAAATGAAGTAGGGGGTATTCATTAACTCCACCAATCACGAACGAAGATGATTTATGTAAGCTTTGGTCAGTAGTTTAAGTTTAAGCTTTATGGAACACGCACACAATTTTTTTTTTTTTTCAAATTACATAAACTTAGCTGGATTATCACAATGGGTGAAACAAGGTAAACCTAACACTACAAAGACAAGTGCAAAATGAAGTTGGAGTTGAGAGGGGGTTCTGATGGAAACAAGGATAGTGCCTCTATCACTATTCATGTTCTTAAGATGCAATGTATGCCTTGGACAACTGAGAAAGTTTTGAACTCACTCTTATCAAGCTGAGTATTGGACTCTATATATAATCTATTGGCAAGGGAGAGATATGTTAATTAGAGGTTTTCAGGCCACTTTAAATGCCTATCAGTCCATAAATTTTATCCATTCAAAGAAATTTTCCGAAAATGAAAAAGGGGAAAGAAATTTTATTTATTAATTAATTTATTTTTATGGTACATTTATCTATTCATGTACAGTGTGAAGCACTAGTTACCTTAGTGACACAGAAACTTCATGTTGAGAAAATCATCTTGAGACTAATTC